>CM070824.1:22359218-22638225 GCA_036326025.1 Chrosomus eos | reverse complement strand
GACGGGACGCTCATTTAAATTACACTTTATTTAAACAGGAAAAACAGCTTGCTCGCACGTCATACGCTATTCCAACGTCATTGCACATGCGCAGTCCTTTCAGTTTCGGTTTTCAATCCGATCAAGTGTTTACATGTCCTCTCGATCGTATTAGAAAAAGGAATAAACCACCGCTCTCTATTCGATCAAAAATTCATTGGATTACTAATGGATTATCTGGTTGCATGTAAACGTAGCCCATGCCTGGCTGTGATGTATATTGAAATATCGAAAATGTGTTTAAAAATCATATCACCGTTATTGAAAAAAAAAATATCGCGATATATATTGATATCGAATTATTGTCCAGCCCTACTTCCACGCATCCAAGAAGTAACACAGCGGGCACGTTAGCTCTGGGGCCCTCACCACTACCGGTGCAGTGTATAGGCTGGAAGCTCGCCCCAGCCAGGTTTGCAGCACTGGTGGGAGGGCGGCTCACGGAAGGCTGTGTGTGGTGTTGGCATTTCTGCGCCCACGAGATGCCATTATAGTAGGGGTGGAACGGTACATGTATTCGTATTGAACCGAAACGGTACGGGCGTCACGGTTCGGTGCACGAATTTGCACGTAGAATACATGGTACAAAAAAAAAAAAACCTCTTAAATAGCGATACATTTCGCTCTATTCGCTTTTGGTGTGACTGTGAACGCAGCAATGAACAGGCTGCGATCAAGATAGCAATGCTGGAGTGTGTGTGTGTGTGTGTGTGTGTGTGTGTGTGTGTGTGTGTGTGTGTGTGTGTGTGTGTGTGTGTGTGTGTGTGTGTGTGGTGGAGAGAGAGAGAGGAGAGAGAGAGAGAGAGAGAGAGAGAGAGAGAGAGAGAGAGAGAGAGAGAGGCGCAATGAACAGTGTGTGTGTGTGTGTGTGTGCGCGACAAAAGTTTTTAATGGTAGTATTATTTTATACGGAAATCAATTATTTATTATTCAGATGAGAATAAAGTTAGGGTTAACTAAAATGAAGGAAAACAAATATATTGATCTGAAATAGCAAATTAATTTTAAATTCATTCAGGTACAATTGCCAAACATATCTCAAGGTCTTTTCATCTTTTTAATAATTTAATTAATAAACTAATTATATAGAACTCATGTCAGTGCACTACAAATAAACTGGTTCTATGCCTATATTAATAAAACTTATTTAAAAAATACAATGCTTAAGACACTTTTAAAAATGCCTTCTGCATTTTTGTTTTGCTTTTCACTCCATTGTACCGAAATCGTACCGAACCGTGACGTCTGAACCGAGGTATGAACCGAAAAGTAACTTCTGTGTACCGTTCCACCCCTACATTATAGTTATGGGCTGTGGCTCTGCGCTGCTCTGGGGCAGGGCAAGTGACACAGAATGAGGTGTAAGAGGAAGAAAAAGCTCTCTTTGTGAAGGGATTCTATTGCATTTCTGAAACCACAACAGAAACCACATTCACAAACATATTGCAATCATCGCTCAAAGTAACATAAGGGACCTGATGCAACAGAACACAGCGCTTGAGGGCGGGGCCTGAGAACCAGCGCACTCTCTCTTCCTCTTGTCCGCTCCGTCAGGAAGACGGCTTGGTAGCCGAGGACGGCGCACTGACTCTCTCGTGGCGCGGGCTCCTTCTTTGACCCTGACGTTTTCTCCCCGGCGTCCGGTTCGGTGCGGGGCGGGGCGCCACGGTGGGCTGTCTAGTCTGTCCTTGACCCTGGCGAGGTGCCGAAAAGGAGAGGGACCTTGCAGATGACTGGAGTGAGCGACGGGGCATCACGTGGCTCATCGCCTTGGCGCGCTTTTGCGTCTCAGAAAAACGCCCAGTGACTGACTCCACGGCGTCACCAAAGAGGCCGGAAGGATCGACTGTAGTGTTTAGGAGCATCTTGCGGTCCGAGTAGCCATCAGCTTAGAAGGCAGGCTACGGTCCGAATCCAACGCAGACGAAGACGGGCACAGGTGCGCGGCAATGGTTTTCTCGATGGGGGGCATGCACACATACCCGTGGGCTTCCGCCCCGTCCACGTGTGCGAACATGGCCTGGGTGGCAGAGTGGGTGCGCGCTGATTGGGGTGTGGAGCCCACGACTTCACCACATGCTCATGTATGTCTGGGAAAAACAGGGTACTTCTCGATGCGGCCTGGCGGCGGCTCGACTGGAGGAACCACAAGTCCAACTTGGAGTCGTCTTCCCCGCCAGCTCCAAAGGTGATGAAGCTCGCGACGGCCTGTGGGTGGGGGTGGGGGTGGGAAGTAGTGGGATGAACAAGAACAAGAAAACCCAGCCTTGCAAAACACAAGGCAAACGTACAATAATTAATTTCTGATTGAACATTTCCATAACAAATAATAAACATGCGCATATCAAATGACACATTAATCAAACTTTTCGACAGTTATTTAACACATCGACACTCATAAATCACTCATTGTCTCAAATAATGATACAATGCACATGTCGGGGTGACTATATGGGGGTTTCCCTTGGGGACTGTTTTTAAGGTAATAACCAGCAAAATGTCCGCTTCCTGTGTCCAGATGTAAACAGTTGTCAATCTAGTGATCTAATAGACAAACTAGCTCCAGGTGTTCGGTGGGAAGAAACTAGGCTGGCGATTGGTACATATTTTGGGCAGAAATAATTTATATGTGGGATGTTGTCGACAGTATAACAGACTATAAGAGACGTTGCCAGGATACTGTTCGTTTCCCTTGGTCACAGTGAGTTTACTGTTTGAAGTGTCTTGTTCCTTGAAGTGTTCACATTGGGAAATCTCTTGCTGTGCTCTCTTGAGTGCTTTGATGGGTTTTGTATTGTTTGGTCTGCACCTAGGCCAGATAACCAGTCACCTGTGACTTGGGTGGGTTATGTTGATAACTTGAGTTAACCACGAGTTATAAACAGCGGCTGCCTGGACGCTAACTAGCTTTCCATTGTCAAGTCCCATGCTGGGAAGAACAAGCACTTGCTGTGTTTATGCTAACTAGTTCCCTTTCGTCCTGGGAACTCCGACGTGGGGTCGGGGGAGTTCCCTGACGAATTGGGATCACGCTAGGGAGACCAATCGACTTCGAGTGAAACTAAAACGAGCCAATGAATATTGGCATGCAAGATTTGCATTCCGCGACCCGCCTACCAGTGCGGGTATAAAAGCCGGAAGCAAACGCATCCAAAATGCTTTTTGCTTCGGAGCCGACCAGTTGCGTCCTCTGAGTGTTATGAGCTTAAGATTGTGTTTTCTGAACGCTCAACGAGTCTGCTGTTTCCTGAGATCTCTCTGTGCTGGTGTGACGGCGCTTCAGCGGTCTTCGCGATCTCCCGTCTGCCTGTTTGTTACTACACGCGCTGTATTTACAAAGAGCTGTTTTAACAGCTGGTATTCGGTTGAGTGCACACAGCGGGCTTGCAGTTTCCCCGCTGTGTTGCCGCGTTGATCCCTGTGTGCTTCAGCACAACTAAAGAGTATTTCTCTGAAAGAGCAACACGGGTGAAGATCGCGTCCTTTTAAGGATGACGTTTCATCCGTGTGTTTCTGGATGCGGTCAGATTCTGCCTCCGGTTGATGGTCATGATCGCTGTCTCTCGTGCTTGGGCCTCGCGCACGCTGAGGCAGCTTTCGTGAACGAGTCATGTTCCCATTGCGGGAATATGACCGTCGCAGTGTTAAGATCAAGACTAAGATCCCTCTCACGAGGGGGAGACCCTTTGGAGATTCCCCGATCTAGTTCGTCTTCTGGTTCATTTCAGAAGGCGGCTACTTCGGCTAATCCCATTGGTGGTCTGAGGGTTACAGTGAGGAATAATCCGCCGGGTGAAAGACCCCCACGGACCCCTCACTCCTGCACACTGCTGCCATTGCAGCCCTTGGAGGAGCGCGCTGGGCCATCTCGTATGGTCCCGGTCGTTTCCTTCGGGGCTCCGCCGGAGGATCAGATGTCGATCGCTGCATCGGAGGGAGAGCGGTCATCTTCTGGGAATGACGACTTGGCTGCGTTGCCCCCTTCTGGTGTGGTAGCGTTGTCCGAGCCGGACCCGGAAATGGCCGCTATGCTTTCCCGGGCGGCCGCAAGTGTAGGGCTCGTGTGGAACCCTCCACCGTGTCCCGAACCTTCGCGGCTCGATGATTGGTTTCTCGGGGCGGCCTGTGCTGGTTCTCAGCGCCCCGCCCCAGTGCCTTTCTTCCCGGAAGTGCATGAGGAGGTGACGAAATCATGGAAGGCCCCTCTGGCGGCCCGACATAGGTCGACTCCCTCCTCCTCCCTTACCACCCTTGATGGCGGGGCAGTGAAGGGTTATGAGGGCATTCCCCCGGTGGAGCGGTCGGTTGCTTTACAGCTGTGCCCTAAATCCGCTTCCACCTGGAGGGGTGACCCTACTCTCCCCTCTCGCGCCTGTAGGTTCTCCTCCGGTCTGACCGGTAAGGCCTATAGTGCGTGTGGAGAAGCTGCTTCTGCCCTGCATGCCATGGCGCTCCTCCAGGTCCATCAGGCGAGAGCGCTTTGCGACATGCAGGAGGGTGGTACCGACCCAGGTTTGCTCCAAGAGCTGCGCACGGCGACGGACCTTGCCCTCCGGGCGACGAAAGTCACCGCGCGTTCCCTGGGCCGAGCGATGTCCACACTTGTGGTCCAGGAGCGACATCTCTGGCTCACCCTGGCCGATATGATGGAGTCAGACAAGTCCAGGTTTCTGAACTCCCCCATTTCCCAGGGTGGCCTATTCGGCGACGCGGTCGAGGACTACGCCCAACAGTTCTCCGCCGCCCAGAAGCAGTCCGAGGTGATTAAGCACATCATGCCCCGGAGACAGGCTGCTGCTGGCCCGTCCCCTCCGGCTCCACCTCGCGCTGCTCATCGCCGAGGGCGCCCTCCTGCCGCCGCCTCCGCCCCTGCTCCGCCTAAGCAGCAGCCTCCTAGGCAGCAGCCGGCCGGCCGCAAGAGAGCTGCCCAGCCCGCCCGGGGCTCGTCGAAACCCCCTGGTAAGAGGAGAGGTAAGCGGCCCTGAGACGGGCGGCCCAGAGGACCTGACTGCTGCTCTTCAGGAGGGTGCTACTGCACCCCTCCTTCCCCCGGAGGAGGGCCGGGTGGAGAATCCTTTGTTTCGTTTTGGTTTTCTTCCGCCGCTTCCTTCAGCGGTACCCACTTTATCAATAAAAGAGCAGTTTCCAATTCCTCTGGGTCTATCTCGGTCGAGACTGACTTCTCAGTCTCCCCCATCCGAGGGGGTCAGAATGACAGTGTGCGCCGCCTCGTTGCCTCGCCGCTCTCGTTCCCCTCTCCCCAGCGCTCAGATGACAGCTACGCCGCCTCGGCCTCGTCGCTCTCGTCTCCCGCTGGGCAAGGAGGCGCGGAAACCTGGATTCGACGCCCCCGAGCCTCGTTCCTCGTTTCCCCTCCTTCCTTCGCCTCCGTGGAAACAGGTAGGTGTTGCCTCGCACACTCAGACCTCTCTCGACCGCAGTAATGCCTCCGGAGTCCGGTCCCTGTCTTCCACCTCGCTGCCCCTCCGCGGGTACGCCGGTGGTCCGAGTGGGCTCCTTGGCACGGTTCCTCGAAGCCTGGCTAGCGCTTCCGAGGCCGTCCCGCTGGCTCACCCGCACTATCCGGCTCGGCTATGCAATTCAGTTTGCCCGCCGGCCTCCCAGGTTCAGAGGCGTCCACTTCACCCGGGTGCGGAGTGTCGATGCCCCGTCCTGAGGAAAGAAATCGACGTCCTGCTGGCGAAGGACGCGATCGAGCTGGTCCCTCCAGCCGAGATGAGGTCGGGGTTTTACAGCCCTTACTTCATTGTACCCAAGAAAGGCGGGGGGTTACGACCAATCCTGGACCTGCGAGTTTTGAATCGGGCCCTGCACAAGCTCCCGTTCAAAATGCTCACGCAGAAACGCATCTTCGAGTGCATCCATCCCCGGGATTGGTTTGCAGCGATCGACCTGAAGGACGCGTACTTTCATGTCTCGATTCTCCTTCGACACCGACCTTTTCTTCGGTTCGCGTTCGAAGGTCGAGCATACCAGTACAAGGTCTTACCCTTCGGCCCGGCCCTCTCGCCCCGCGTCTTCACGAAAGTCGCAGAGGCGGCCATTGTTCCCATGAGAGAACATGGCGTTCGCATTCTCAACTATCTCGACGACTGGCTCATAATAGCTCACTCGCGAGATCTGTTGTGCGAACACAGGGACCTGGTGCTCCAGCACCTCAGCCGCTTGGGTCTTCAGGTCAACTGGGACAAGAGCAAACTCTGCCCAGTGCAGAGGATCTCTTATCTCGGTATGGAGTTGGACTCGGTCGCTCAGACTGCGCGCCTCACCGAGGAGCGCGTCCAGTCAGTGCTCAACTGCCTCAAGTCCTTTCAAGGCAGGTCAGCGGTCCCACTGAAACAGTTTCAGAGGCTCCTGGGGCATATGGCAGCCGCAGCCGCAGTAACGCCGCTCGGCCTGCTTCATATGAGACCGCTTCAGCGCTGGCTTCACGATCGAGTCCCGAGATGGGCGTGGCAGAGCGGCACGTTCCGGGTCAACATTACCCCGCACTGTCGCCAAACCTTCAGTCCTTGGTCAGACCCTGCGTTTCTACGGGCCGGAGTGCCCTTAGTCCAGGTCTCCAGGCATGCTGTGGTTTTCACAGATGCCTCTGCCAACGGATGGGGGGCCACGTACAACGGGCATGCAGTTTCCAGGTCAACTGACCTAGTAGGTTGCAAGCAGTACGCTTAGCCTTGTCTCGCCTCAAGGGGCTGCTTTTGCACAAGCACGTACTGGTCCGTACGGACAGCACTGCGACCGTTGCGTACATCAACCGTCAGGGTGGTCTACGCTCCCGTCGTATGTCGCGACTCGCCCGCCATCTCCTCCTGTGGAGTCAGAAGCATCTGAGGTCGCTTCGAGCCATTCACATCCCTGGTGTGCTCAACCGTACAGCCGACGAGCTTTCACGGCAGCCACCTCTTCCGGGAGAATGGCGACTCCACCCCCAGTCGGTTCAGCTGATATGGGAAGTCTTCGAAGCCGCTCAGGTAGACCTGTTTGCCTCTCCGGACACGACTCATTGCCGGTTGTTTTACTCCCTGACCGAGGGTTCTCTAGGCACGGATGCACTGGCGCACAGCTGGCCCCTGGGTCTTCGCAAATATGCGTTTCCCCCAGTGAGCCTTCTTGCACAGATTTTGTGCAAAGTCAGGGAGGACGTATTGGCCCAACCGGACTTGGTTCGCGGAACTCATGCTCCTCGCGACAGCCCCTCCTTGGCCGATTCCTCTGAGGAAGGACCTCCTTTCCCAGAGACGGGGCACCTTGTGGCACCCGCGTCCAGATCTCTGGAGACTCCATGTGTGGTCCCTGGACGGGACGCGGAGGTTTCTAGGTGGCCTACCGCAGGGTGTGGTAGACACCATCACTTCCGCCAGAGCCCCCTCTACGAGGCGCCTCTATGCGTTGAAGTGGAACCTGTTCGTCGAGTGGTGTTCTTCCCACCGGGAAGACCCCCGAACTTGCCCGATCAGAGTCGTGCTTTCCTTCCTGCAAGATGGGTTGGAGCGAAGGCTGTCTCCCTCCACCCTCAAGGTGTATGTTGCCGCAATAGCCGCTCATCACGATGCAGTAGAAGGTAAGTCTTTGGGAAAGCACGACCTGATCATAAGATTCCTTAAAGGTGCCAGGAGGCTGAATCCGCCTCGTACTCTGCACCACTTACCCTCTTGGGACTTGACTCTGGTGCTTAGTGCACTTCAGAGGCCCCCGTTCGAGCCCTTGCCTTCAGTCGAGTTAAATATCTTGTCTATGAAGACAGCTCTCCTGTTGGCTTTGGCTTCTTTTAAGAGGGTAGGGGATCTGCAGGCATTTTCGGTCGACGAATCGTGCCTAGAGTTCGGACCGGGCCTTTCTCACGCTGTGTTGAGACCCCGGCTGGAATACGTGCCCAAGGTTCCTACCACCCCGTTTGTGGATCAGGTAGTGAACCTGCAAGCGCTGCCCCTGGAGGAGGCAGACCCAGCCCTAGCTTTTCTCTGTCCCGTCCGCGCCCTGCGCTGTTACGTGGACAGAACGCAAAGCTTCAGGACCTCAGATCAGCTCTTTGTTTGTTACGGAGGCCAGCAGAAGGGGATGGCTGTCTCCAAGCAGAGGTTGTCCCACTGGCTAGTGGATGCTATCGCCCGGGCTTATGAGTCCCAGGGCGTGCCTTGCCCACCTAGGTTGACGGCACACTCTACTAGGAGTGTTGCCTCTTCCTGGGCTTTGGCGCAAGGCGCCTCGCTGACAGACATCTGTAGAGCTGCGGGCTGGGCGACACCTAACACGTTCGCTAGGTTTTATAGCCTCGTGTTGAACCTGCTTCCTCCCGTGTACTCGCTACGGCCGGTAGCGCGAGGAATTAGGTTATGTCGGCTTGCTACGCCATTCCCGCCCTATGGGCCGGATACATGCGTCTTTACTCCGTTGGTTCCCCAACATACAGCTAACCTCGTGAGTTCCTCCATCACCCCTTCGGCATCAGGCGAGGCGGATCGCCGGTGCCAGGTCTATTACCTCTCGTAGGAGTTGCTATTAGACTGGGTGGCCTTAACAGTGGTCCCTTCGGCGACCCATTTTTTCCACGTTCCTGCTACCCTCCGGGTTAGCTCCATGTCTTCCTCTCGACAGACCCCTCTGTCGTCCTTGCTGAGTACGCTCCCACCCCTCGGGCTGGGACTACCTCAAGGACTTCCGTATGTTTCACTACCCCACGGGTTAGTACATACGTGTATTCCAGTGCCTCCCTTCGGGCGGGCAGGGGCTCCGTAGCGTTCCCTCCTACGGGTTGGGCACGCTTTCCCAGTGTTATCCAAATCCACTGAGTGGGTCTTGCGGAACAGCAGTGTGATTTTCCCTAGCTAGCTCCCGCATCTTGTTCAAGAAACTGCTGCAGGGTAGCTTAGCTGGGCGCTGGAAGGGGTCAGCACCATGGCGTGTTTGTAGGGATCCCAATTCGTCAGGGAACTCCACCGACGACACGTCGGAGTTCCCAGGACGAAAGGGAACGTCTCGGTTACATATGTAACCCTCGTTCCCTGAGTACAGGGAACGGAGACGTGTCGTCCCCTCGCCACGTTGCTGTACCTTCGCGGAGGACTGGACACTGTTCGTCTCCTCAGCGAAAAAGCATTTTGGATGCGTTTGCTTCCGGCTTTTATACCCGCACTGGTAGGCGGGTCGCGGAATGCAAATCTTGCATGCCAATATTCATTGGCTCGTTTTAGTTTCACTCGAAGTCGATTGGTCTCCCTAGCGTGATCCCAATTCGTCAGGGAACTCCCCCGACGACACGTCTCCGTTCCCTGTACTCAGGGAACGAGGGTTACATATGTAACCGAGACGTTTTCCATTGTCAAGCCCCTGCTGGAGAGAACGAGAACTTGCTGTGTTGATGCTAACTAGCTTTCCATTATCAGAGCCACTGCTCAAGAGAACGAGAAACTGCTGCACTGATGCTAACTAGCTTTCCATTGTCAGAGCCTCTGTTGGAGAGAACGAGAAACTGCTGCACTGACGCTAACTAGCTTTCCATTGTCTGAGCCCCCTGCTGGAAAAAGTGAGAAACTGCTGCGCTGACGCTAATTAGCTTTGTATTGTCCAATCCCCCTGCTGGATCAAACGAGGAACTGCTGGGCTGACATTGACTAGCCTCTTATGGCCTAGCCCTCCTGGGAGTAATTCCCACCCCAAGACTCTTTTAATAATTTAATAAAATAAATGTTTTGAAGCTTAGAATCAAGAGGGGCGGTTTGCACTCCTGCCTGTGACACACAATGTTACACGTGGTAGCTTTAGCCCATGGCTAACTAGTTCAGCTGTGAAAGCGGTCTACTCAGCTAATATCAAGTCATTTCTGAAATTGACATATCTTTCATATGATAACATGTGATAAAAAAAAAATCACCAAAACGAGATTGCATCATATTCACTTAAAGAAGATTATTCAATACGTATTTTTTCCACTAACACTTTTCTCTCTCTGATGACAACACTCCAGGCTGATGGATTGGAAGTTTCCAAGTGCACTCAATCACAGTTCCCGTAATATTATGATTATCATTTAGTGCAAGGAGTTTCTGGAGAAATGCTCCGTGCTGCTATCTCATCTGTTCTCAACTGCTCTTGTCTGTTCATGCTGACAGAGGCGCCGACACGACCTGTGGGCGGCCCTTATGAATATGCCACTACTGTTGTCTCTCAGGGGTGTCAGTCACTGCAGCACAATCAGTGATTGGATGAATCGTGTTTCTTTCTAGAACACTTTAATTCTTTTTTTTTCTTGCTTTTTCCAACTCTTAACTCATTTACTGGTGGCCTGGGTTACCTGGGTTACAACTGTATTTCTAAAATTGTGCAAACAATGGTTCTTGCTTAGATTATTGTCCAGTGGTGTGGTCAAGTGTATCAAGTAAAGACAAAAAATGTAACTAATTGGAAAATTACAACATTACTCACTTTAAACTGCAATAGAAGGGCTAATAATAAGAATGCACTGGTGAAGGATTGGGTCTCTGCTTTGTTTTATAAGAAATATTTCTGTGTCTAGAGTTGCTAATATCGTGTACTCTCAACTTTTGTATAGTAGTACTAGTCATAATTGTAAAATGGATGTGTTTTATTTCCTGTTTCGAAAACCACTGCAAAACAACGCACTGTAATGTATAGAGAAATGAAAATATGGAATGATTTACCATTGATATTAAAAAAAAATTAACAAGAAAAAATTAGTTTTAAATGTTTTTTTAAAGGAACCTTTAATGGCACAATATATAGTAAATTGTTGATTTTGATATTTGGAATGAATGTTGGGTTAGTATGTTTCATTGACTTGACTTTTTATTGTTGTTGATTAATGTAGTTTTGTATTTTTTACTTGTTGCTTGCGACCCCAGGAACAGTAACCACTGCCTAGGTAGTGGCTAATGGGGATCCAAATACCGTATATACCCGAATATAAGACGTGGTTTTTGTCCTAAAAATAGGCTGAAAAAGGAGGGGTCGTCTTATATTCGCGATATATACAAAATCACAGGGGGAAAAGGGAGAAAGCAGGGAGAAACAGTATAGCGCGCCAACACAAGCTCAAGGTAGTGTCGGGCAGGCGCCGCGGTGCGCTTCAGAAGAAGAGAAATATGCTCGTTTTGGATACATTCCGCGGACACTTGACGGAGCCCGTCAAAACTCAGTTGCGGAAAATGAACGGCGATCTAGTGATCATACGGGGAGAGGGGATGACAAGCCAGCTACAGGTATTGGATGTAGTCGTCAACAAGCCATTCAAGGATAATCTGCGCAAGAGGTAGGCTAGTAAGGCTACACTGAGTGGCTCCTGTCAGGGGTTCACTCACGCCTACTGGAAACACAATGTCTCTCGCTCTCTCCCTCTTTGCCGTGCACGCGCTACACGGTTTGGTTTGGAGCACATACAGAAGGCTAAGTTCTGTCTCGCATGCACGGCTCTAGTCAAGATTCCAGGAGATTTGAACTAATTTGCGGGCATCAGGGAGCCGCTATCAATATGCGGGATTTTTATAGGTTAATAATAGAACTGATGCGCACAGGGAACTGAATTGAAAACAAAAACTGCGCTGGAAAGGAGGCTTAAAATCCGCACTGTCTGGCCAAAATCTGGACGTATGGCCACCCAAACCACAATTACATAGGCTACATAGGCCTACATAATTATTGCATTTTTTGTGAAAAGGACGGTTATTCATTTGTGTCACTCATTCATTCATTTCTCTCTTCAACTTATTAACAGAGTGCACTTTATTTTGTGACAAATTAATCCAAATATTTAATGAATGGTGTTAAAATGTTTTTTTTTTTCAATGAATTATCCAATGAAAATTATTTTTTGTTGAAAACCAGATTTTTTTCCACAAAAGTCTCTTTCCCCCAAAAATAAGTCTGGAAAATGGGGGGTCGTCTTATATTCAGGGTCGTCTTATTTTCGGGTATATACGGTAAACAAATACACTTAGATCATAGATGGAAAAGAGTGTAGTGATTCTGGCTCAAATAAAGGGAATATCATTTTAATAACTGATCATGAATATGATCAGGAATCACATATGTCGTGTATGTGCAGCTTATATTGTTATGCATGTTATGTATGTACAGATTTTTGCTGTGTTATCTGCTGTCATTTGTGGGGTTAATGGACTTCTAGAGTGGCTGTGTCTATTGGACTGACTATGGACACCTGTAGAGGATTGGGGTTGGAATAGACAAGGATTATGTGCATCTGTGAAGAGGGAGGAGTTCGCTCACATTGGTTGATTAACCACTTGTTTTCACCTGGCCGGGGGCTCTCAGTGAGAGGGAAGACGAAGTGGCGGGTGGCTCATGAATGTTTGTTGTCCGTTGCAGCGCAGGATTACATCAGCCGGCAACAACGCGATCGGAAAGAATGCTGGACGCGTGAATCAACTACGCTGGATATAACGTCGAAAGCGGTGCCAGCTGAACCGCCGAAGTACATTCCAGGGAAGGATCCGCCCTGATCTGGACTTGTTGCGGATTACCAAGCGCCGACGGTGCAGTTACTGGCCACATCGAAGGGCGTCCTCTGGATTATTCTTTTTAAACTCTGGTCGGCTTGTGGGAAGCCGACCAGCGGACTTATGTTCTTATGTGTTGTATTTGTGTTGTCTGCGTGACTCCTCGGCCCAGCTGTAAAGCACAGTGGACAGGAACGTTGGGTGAACTGAACTGAAAATAATGTGTAGTGTAATCTGATCATCGTGTGTGGGTTTAATTGTGAATTGCTGTGCTGTTTAATCATGAATTGCTGTGCCCTTTCGGTGTTCGAATGTATCATTGTGTGACGTGCCGTGGGCACATTTGTATATTTATAGCTTATTCACTTAGATAACTTGTTTACCTGCATTTATTGATTTAGTTCTGCTTGCCAGTTGGGGGTGCTTGTGATGGGACTGCATGTGTATGGTTGGGCTGCTGTGAGCCTTCTATGTAAATTTTAGTACTGCGAAATAAAAAGAGTAAATTGTTTTTTGAGCCTCATGTGTTTGTGAGTCTGGGGGATTACCATTTACCTGCAGTGGTTCAAGGCCGGTGACACATACACAGATTAAAATTACCCGTAAAGGGGATACGTTGACAATATATCTGTATGGACAACTAAATAAAAGGATTATAATCAATTATCCATACAGGTAGGCAAAAATAAATCAAATATATCAATAATCAATCACAACAAATTATAATTAAATATTAATATGTCAATTGTCTAGAATAGATAGATTCTAAGGATAACCAAAAGAAAACAGAAGAAAAAAACTGAAGACTGAAGAGGACAAACTGAAGACAGACTGAAGACAGAGACGAAACCACTGGTCCTGACTTTAAAGGGGGTCCGGGTTCACACCTCCCAGGGTGAACTGACCAATTGACTTGGAGTTCTGTGAGCGGGAAAAGTCTTTCTTTATCCTGTCAGGACGCTTAATCTGCATAAATTATGACGGCGTTTAGAATTCGTCATTTCTACTCCAGAAAGCTGGTGCACATAGAATCATGCATTTTACTGTAATCTCCTGTATATGACCAACTCATTTAGACCGAGAGGATTAAAACGGTACCAAGAAAGACATGTAAAAAGGATAGGAATATAAAGTTACATTCATATGCATGAATATAGGCACTTAGAGTTCCACTGATACACTAGGAAATCACAACTAGACTAATATGAACTGGGAAACATGCAAACACACATGAATATATCGTATACATTTGGCAATGGCTTATATTCTGAGTTTAATGTAAAAGTCTGTGTATGTGTATGTGTATGTGTGTGTGTCATATCTCGCCTTCGGCCACCTGGAATTCCTTTCTTGCCAGGGAGGTTTGAAGCTCACGCGTTCGTGTTTAAGGCTGTTTGTTTTTCTCTCGCGTATGCCACAAAAGTGTCAATGGGGGCAATTAGACGCCGGCTCTCTGGCGGCCTACTTGTGAGTTACAGGACAAAAGTCAGGGATTAGAACGGTTTCGAAGTGTGGGAATGCATGAGTCATCCTGACACTGTCCAGATACCCTACAAGACCATTTACTGCCAATACAGGCAATTTACTAAGGAATTTTGTTTTGTTTTGTTTTGTTTTTTTTACAGTTAGCACAATGTCTTGCCTGATCTCAACCACTTTTATTAGGTGTCCTCAAAGTGTGCCCATAAATGTGTCAAAATTGTTGTAAACATCTCATTTCTTTTTGAAGTTTAGACACATATTTATGTGAGCATAAAAATAATCCATGGGTGACATTGATTGGATTGTTTTTTGTCAGTTTCTATCATAATTTTGACATTTGGGCATTATTGTTTAGCTATTGACCTATGTTTTCAAATTTCCTGTGGTGTTTTTGTCTCGATCGAACTAACAGTTTCGAAGATAAACGCAGTTTTTTTTTAAGCGCTCAATGACACCGTTACACAAACCATAAGGCGAAACCTGGCATGTTTGGTATTGTTGGACTCGGCAAGGATTAAGGAGTCTAAGGAGGTTATCCCCGTAAAAACGGTGACTTGAAACGTCTCAGGCTCATTCAGGGCATTGTGCCGATGAAGCATAATGAGTTTTTTGTAGATATGCCAATGTTTTCATAAACTATCATGGCACCCTGGACAAAGACAACGGTTGGGTGCGGTTACAGCCATATTCATGATTTTTTACCCTGTTTTAGTGCCACCAAGTGGCCAATCGTCACAATTTTTTTTATGTGACCTCAGATTGAGCTCATGGACAATGAGGCATGCATATTGTCCACCTTGAGCCAAGGATTCCAACGATGTAAGACACTTGAGCCTACACCTAACGGTAAAGGAGTTACGAGCCATTGCATAATTTTGGCCACTGTAGCGCCCCTGTAAGGCCGATCGAGGCGGGCCTTGGTGACGTTGTAGGTGGTGTGAGTACTACCAGCCCTCAAAGTTTCAAGTCTCTAGGACTTACTGTTCTCTTACGAGAGTATCTCTCGTACTGCGTAATAGCTTACGCTATGGGGAAAACTCTTTTCATCGAGACATTGAAGCCAAAAAAATTATCCTTAATTTTTAATCAATGTAAAGCGCTTTGCAGCAGCAAGCAGACCTTAGGCGAGACAGCTCGCGTGCCTATTGGCTGACTTGCGGCAAAAGCAGCAGCCTATCGAGAGCAGCTCTGCGTGACGTCATGACGAATGGGGGCACTTCGCGCCCATTTCGTCACGTCCCGCCAGAAAGGGCGTGGTCTCGCCCTATAAACAAGCTCGATATCCTGCTATTCACTGATTTTTCAACTCTTCAGCGAAGCTCACGCATCGCTGGATCTGGATTGAGAAGCCGCGCCGTCGACCTGTAGCCTTCAGCGGGACGTGCCTTGAGCCTGGAGTCGCTGGCATCGCCGCCTTCAGCCGCCGTACCTGCTGCGCTTTCCGGCGTATTATATCCTTTCAATTGCATTGTATTTCTCTGTTGAGAGTGTGTGTTTGCTTACGTGACGCAACACATACTTCTCCCTAAAAGAGCTGCGTCTTTTTAAAGATGCCTTCCTGTGGCTCGTGCCGCGCCCAACTCAGCGACGAGGACCGTCATGTCATCTGCGTGTCCTGCCTGGGTGAAGATCACGCGGCTATCGCGCTCGCTGACGGCGGATGCCCCCACTGCGAGCTTTTGCCCATGGTGACTCTGAGGACTCGCCTGGCATCGTTCTCTGAGCCCGCCTCCCAGCCTTCCGTGGCGCCGCGCCGCAAGAAGCGCCGCGCCCAGCGCGCTCCCGAGCCTTCTCCAGCCCGCCAAAGCTCGCCGGTTCGCCCGCCTGCTTCGCCGGCTTCACCAGAGTCGCTCCCGGATGGACAACGGCCGCCGTCTGCCGCCGCGTCCGCCCCCGAGTTCGACGAACCTGAGGTATGCTCTCTCGTGGCTTCTGACAGCGAGGATTGGGCGAGCTCCGCGGACCTCCCCCCCGCTGACGTTTCCAGCCAACCCCCCGGGAAGAGAGCCGGCATTGAGGCTGAGCTGATGCGTCTGCTCACCCAGGCCTGGAAAGCATCGGCCTCGAGTGGGAAGCGCCCACGCTCCCACCCCGCAACAGGCTAGACGGACGCTTCCTCGGGAAGGACGAGGCTCCGTCTAAATCCAGGGCCGCCCCTTTCCTCCCCGAACTTCACGACGAAGTCTCCAAGTCGTGGAACGCCCCATTCTCCCCAGGCTGCGTACCTCTGTCTCCGCGGCATTCTCCACTGTCGACGGTGCGGGAGATAGAGGGTACACCTCCATTCCTCCGGTGGAGGTAGCGGTAGCGTCACATCTCTGCCCGCCCTCTGCTGGACGGCGCGCGCAGACAACGCTCCCATCTAAGGCCTGCCGGGTGACGTCATCGCTGCACGGGCGCGCTTACACCGCCGCCGGACAAGCAGTCTCAGCGCTGCACACGATGGCTGTCTTGCAGATCTACCAGGCTGACCTTCTCCTTAAACTGGACGAGGAAGGACCCGGGGCTATCTGCGTGGCGGATTTGCGGAGCGCTACGGATCTCGCTCTACGCGCCGCTAAAGCCGCTGCACAGGCCATGGGGCGGAATATGGCCTCTCTCGCCGTCGCCGAGAGACATCTATGGTTGACGCTGTCAGAGATGACGGAAGCCGAGCGCTCTGTATTCCTCGACGCGCCCATTTCCCCAGCGGGCCTCTTTGGATCTGCCGTCAAGGATTTCGCGGACAGATACACTGAGGTGCAGAAGACTTCGCAGGCCATGAAGCACTTCCTCCCGAAGCGCTCGAGCTCCGCTTCAGGTCGCCCTAAACAGCCGCCTGTTCGCAGCTCTCAGCCGCAGCATGCACCGCCCGCCCGCCGCTTCACAGCGCCGCCAGGCCCGAGACCAGAGACCGCGCTCTCGCTCTGCTGGACGCCGCCCCCCTCAGCGCGGGCCCCGGCCGAGGATTGAGCTCAAGCCCGAGGCCTCGAAGCTTTCCTAGCCACTCTAGGAAAACGACGGTGTTCAGATCCCGCTGCGGCCGGATTTCCACCGAAACTCCTCGCTCGTTCAGTCCCATGCGATATGACTGTCCCAGCGTATTTAGCAGCGAAGCAGCCGGTGTCTCAGCCCGCTTGCCTGCACACAAAAGCCGTTTTTACGGCTACCCAGATAAATCCAATAAAGAGTGTATTTTCTGGTGTCCCGGCCACGGCCGATGGTGTTATGTGGTTGTAAGAATGCCCACGCCCCAGTGCCCATTCCCACACCCAGACACAGCCCGCCACGGTGCAGGGCTTGCACACATAAAATCGACTCAGTTCGATTGTGCAAACAATGTAGTGAATGCGCCCATACTTTGCCCGCTTACACTACACGCCGCGTGTCCCTTGGTTTCTGTAAAAACGAAACCAACACACATCCAATCGGCTCCAGCCGAAAGCATGTGCAGTGCAGTAAATGTGCCTGTACTATCGCGCCCACATTTCCCCCAGCAGACATGCCGAATCCCACGGGATTCGCCCCGCTCACTCTCGTTGCGAGTCCCGCCATAGAGAGGCTGAGTGCGGCCAGGCTGCCCGCTGTGATCAGCGCGCCCCCCGCCTCAGACGCTGTAAACACGGCGTCGTGTTCTCAGGACACCGGGGCTCTCGAGCTGCCGCCTTGTCGCGGCCAGAGCCCGGTTTCCATTCTACCTCTAGCTATTCACGCGGACGCGTGGTCAAAGCTTCCCGGGGTATCGGAATGGGTGCTGAACACTATAAAGAGAGGCTATTCGCTACAGTTTGCTCGACGCCCCCGCCGCTATACGGCGCGCGTCGAGACTACGGTGGGAAACGAAGTATCTCATCTACTTCGAGCCGAGATAGCGAAACTACTGAGCAAAGGGGCTATAGAACCCTTATCTCAGGCTCAGAGCGAGGGGGGCTTATACAGCAGATATTTTCTGGTACCGAAAAAAGATGGGGGTTTCAGACCCATTCTAGATCTGCGACAGCTGAACAGAGCGCTTGTGAAGCGCCAGTTCAGGATGCTTACGACCAGGAAAATCCTCGCGCAAGTGCGCCACGGGGACTGGTTTATGTCAATAGATCTGAAAGACGCCTATTTCCAAATACAAATAGCGTCCCATCACAGGCGATTCTTGAGATTCGCATTCGAGGGCCAGGCATATCAATACACAGTCCTGCCGTTTGGCCTGTCCCTAGCACCACGTACATTCACGAAGTGCATGGACGCGGCTCTCGCTCCCCTGAGACTTCGGGGCATGCAAGTTATGAACTACTTGGACGATTGGCTGGTTCTAGCTCGATCACGATCGGAGCTCATAGAACACAGGGCCACATTACTCGAGCACCTCGAGAAGCTGGGCCTCACGGTCAATTGGGCAAAGAGTGCACTGTCTCCCAGCCAGAAAATTCCCTTTCTGGGAACAGTGTTAGACTCGCTATCCATGACGGCACGCCTGTCACCGGAGCGCGGACTAAATATTCAGCGCGTCGCGAAATCCTTCCGCCACGGCTCTATAGTCCCACTCAGAAGGTTTCAGAAAATGCTGGGCCTAATGGCCTCAGCGGCTTCTGTACTCCAGCTGGGCCTGCTTCGCATGCGCCCGCTGCAGATGTGGCTGAAAGCACGGGTTCCGCCCCGGGCATGGACCACGGGTCTGTTTCGCCTCAGGGTCGGCCAGCAGTGCGTTTCAGCTCTGAGACCTTGGAAGGTGTCCACCTGGTACCAGTCAGGTGTGAGTCTGGGGACCGCCTCGAGTGTAAAGGTGGTGTCTACGGACGCCTCCACCTCGGGGTGGGGGGCGCTGCTCGAGGGCAGACGCTAGCTGGCCTATGGTCAGAGCGGGAGAAGCTCCTTCACATAAACTGCTTGGAGATGATAGCAGTCGACAGAGCGCTGCGGCGCTTCTGTCCCCAGAGAATAGGCCACCACGTCTTAGTCCGGTCGGACAACATGTCAGTGGTGGCGTATATAAATCGCCAGGGTGGCGTCAGGTCTCGAAACCTTTACAGGCTGACGGAACGCCTCCTGGTCTGGGCTCAGCACAGCCTGCTCTCGCTGAGAGCAGCGCATGTGCCCGGTCACCTAAATGTGGGACCGGACAGACTGTCCAGGAACAATGTACCAGCAGGGGAATGGTCGCTGCACCCGCAGACGGTCCAGCTGCTGTGGGAAACATTCGGCAGAGCGCAGGTGGACTTATTTGCGTCCCACGAAAACGCTCACTGCCCGAAGTTTTTCTCGAAAAACAAGGACGCGCTGGCCCATGCCTGGCCCCGCTGTCCTCTGTATGCTTTTCCCCCGGTCTCGCTCCTGCCCCAGGTGTTGGAACGAATCAGGGAAAACGGATGCCCAGTGCTGCTCGTAGCTCCGCTCTGGACGAACCAGGCTTGGTTCCCTGTCCTGATGCAGCTGACCAGCGCTGCTCCATGGCCTGTGCCGTTGAGGAGAGACCTCCTCTCTCAGGCGGAGGGCTCGATTTGGCATCCTCGCCCGGATCTATGGTCCCTGCACGCATGGGCCATCAACGGGTACCCGCTAGCCTCCCAGAGGGAGTGCTGAACACGATCGCGCAGGCTAGAGCTCCGTCTACTAGACGGCTCTACTCCTCGAAATGGTCAGTGTTCTCTGCCTGGTGTCAAGCCCGAGGCTTTTCGCCAGTGGACTGCGGGGTTACAGAGGTACTGTCCTTCCTTCAAGAGCTGCTGGATAAGGGCAGGACCCCATCCACGCTCAAGGTCTATGTGGTGGCCATAGCAACGTTTGCAAAACCGGTGTCTGGCCAGTCGCTAGGGAAGAACGACTTTGTCGTGCGTTTCCTAAGAGGAGCCAGGAGGCTAAACCCCCCCAGGCCCCCTTCAGTCCCGTCATGGGACCTTTCCATGGTCTTGGAGGCCATGAAGGGTGCCCCATTTGAGCCGATCCAGTTTTCGGACATGAAGCACCTGTCTTTCAAGGCGGTGTTCCTCACGGCTCTCGCTTCAGTGAAGCGCATAGGGGACTTACAGGCGCTTTCTGTAAGCGCGTCATGTATGGAGTTTGGGCCTAATGACTCAAAGGTCATACTCAAACCTAAGCACTGGCTACGTGCCAAAATCCCTCAACACACCGTTCAGGGCCCAGGTGATTTCCCTGTCTGCCCTTCCGGTTATCAATGAGGAGGAGGATGCGAATCTTCTTTGCCCAGTTAGGGCATTAAGAGCTTATGTGTCCCGCTCGTCTGGGTTCAGACAGACCGAGCAGCTTTTCGTTTCGTTCAGTGGGCGTTCCAAGGGACTTGCTGCTTCGAAACAGAGCCTATCCAGATGGATAGTTGATGCCAATTGCGCTGGCTTACACTTCAAAGGGCCTGCAGTGCCCCTTGGGTGTCAGAGCGCACTCCACGAGAGGCGTGGCCTCGTCGTGGGCATGGTCTAGCGGGGTCACCCTGCAAGATATCTGTACGGCCGCGGGCTGGGCCTCGCCGTCTACATTTATAAAATACTATAACCTGGAGGTGCCTGCCTTACAAGCTAAGCTTTTGGCTATCTAGACTTCAGTGCTATCCGCCCGCTGTGCGGCTCGGATGCTGAGTGTTTAGCATGCGCATCGTTCAGACCGATGCAGCAGCTCCATGAGTACTGGCACAAATAGGGCCACCCAGTTTAGGCTGAAAGCTTTCACCCTGGCTGCGTGGTTTAATGGTCATATGGTTAGCCCCTGTGGGTCTATCTATAAGGAGAAATGCTTCTAGCCTCTCCTTTTTTACTCTCTGTGAGTGTATGGTGATTATGCACTACATGAGCCCTGGGCCTTTGCCCCTGGGACTTTGGTGTTGGATCCCTATCCGCACGGCGTGTTACACTGTGTTCCCCATAGCGTAAGCTATTACGCAGTACGAGAGATACTCTCGTAAGAGAACGTACTCGGTTACTAACGTAACCTCGGTTCTCTCTAGAGAGGGAACGAGTACTGCGTATCTTGCCGTGCTTGGAATACGCTCTGGTTCGCTTCGGCGATGAAAAATCAGTGAATAGCAGGATATCGAGCTTGTTTATAGGGCGAGACCACGCCCTTTCTGGCGGGACGTGACGAAATGGGCGCGAAGTGCCCCCATTCGTCATGACGTCACGCAGAGCTGCTCTCGATAGGCTGCTGCTTTTGCCGCAAGTCAGCCAATAGGCGCGCGAGCTGTCTCGCCTAAGGTCTGCTTGCTGCTGCAAAGCGCTTTACATTGATTAAAAATTAAGGATAATTTTTTTGGCTTCAATGTCTCGATGAAAAGAGTTTTCCCCATAGCGTAAGCTATTACGCAGTACTCGTTCCCTCTCTAGAGAGAACCGAGGTTACGTTAGTAACCGAGTACGTTTTCCTAGTGTGTTTGTGTTTATGAGGCACCGGACTGTACAAAAGTGAGGCGAACGCCCCGCGAGCACGCGCGAGAGAAACCGAATTTGTCCGAGCATAATATAGTTTGTTTATAAATAACTTACACATTTCAGCATTAGAATAATCTCTGTAGCATATTGGTATCATCTGCAACATTTGAATTCGTTTATATGGTTATAAAATAAAACTCCAAAATAACCCGCAGGGAACATACAAAGAAAACATATTTTGTTTAACAGGTGTTTTGTTGTGAACACGTGTGGCAAACACGATTAGAATTTGGCTTAAATTTCTGATGATGACGTTGCTCTGTAGGTTATAAAAATAAAACCCAAAAATATTATATTTTATTATTATTATTTATGTTGGTACATTGTTCAGTATTATACCGAGAGCACTTTTTGTTAAACTGTTTACTTTTGTGAGGAAGAAAATACTTCAAGTAGGCTATACAGTATGTCTACCAGTTGGAAAGGTGTGTGAGTTTTATAATTTTAATTTGCGCTAGTGTATGTGTATGTATATTTTTTATTACTATTTATTCACTTTTGGCACATTTCTTAAGAAGCATAATTTATTTTTAGACTTATTAGTTGACCAGTTGTGGTCTGTGCAATAAATATTAAAAGTTCTAAACCATCTATTGTGTTTTGTAGTTCCTCTATTAGTAATTATCATATTTTAATATTTAAGTTAATAGGTGTCTCTCACATTGTCCCACAGCAACATTAAAATAGTGTAGATTAGTGTACAATGTTTTATAATAATAATTTATTCTATTTAGTGTCCATTGCGTTCATTTAACACATTTAATATTGGGGATATCCAAGTCACATATTTAAAAAAATAAAAGTTTTTAAAAGTAACGCAATAGTTACTTTCCCTGGTAATTAGTTACTTTTGATATAATATTTTGTAATGATATAATGATTTTTATAAGTAACTTACCCAACACTGGAGAGGAAAAGGGTGTATTTTGGTGTGAAGTTTTTTCCACCTTTTAAACTGTAATACCTCCAGTGATGGTCCGATCTCCGTAAAAGTTTGCACGCTTCTTTAGAATAATACGGCACACATGCTCAGCTAATTTGGTGAAGTTGTGCACAGAGCAGACCATTTTTCAGTCATCTAAATGTCATTTTGCAGACAGTAATATAGAGCATTTTCCACCTTTATAACAGTTAAAGCGCCACCAATGGCCCAACGTCTATAAAAGTTTCCAAGCTTCTTTAGGATCACGTGACGCATGTGCACACCCAATTTTGTGAGGT
The DNA here is from genome assembly GCA_036326025.1 of Chrosomus eos. Classification (NCBI taxonomy): domain Eukaryota; kingdom Metazoa; phylum Chordata; class Actinopteri; order Cypriniformes; family Leuciscidae; genus Chrosomus; species Chrosomus eos. Next base: position 22,615,580 of record CM070824.1, on the reverse strand, counting down.
TTTATGCAAATCAGCGAGTCACTTTTGACTGTGAAGAGCACAGGTGTGACTCCCAAATGAGGAACACCAGAGGGTTAATCTCTCTTCCTCTTGGATTAGAAATAAATGCTATTTTGTTGTTTGTATATTGATACTTGCAACTATATTTATAATTGTTAATGGTAACCATAGAACCATCAACACATTCAAAATAAAAAATAAATAATAAATATAAAAAATTGGTCCTGGAGGCACTCAAAGCAGTTACATACAATGCTTAATATAAGAGTTCCCTAAGGAAACCATGGTGGTTCCCTTTAATAGTGTCTTAGTGTAAAAATGAAAGACACACACATTACTTATGGATTTTCACAAACCACATCTATTTATTCTATGTACCTCTTCCCATGATTGCTTTTTTAGTGTTTCTTTCTGGGTGTAATATGATGATGTAGCACTTTGGGGCAAATATGGCCACCAGTAAACCAAAACTGGAAGCCAGGATGGCAAATATCTCCACAGCCACTGCATATTTCCCTGGTGAGCTCACATATGCTGGAACAAATGCAATCCACACAGCACAGAAGATCAACATGCTGAAAGTGATGAACTTTGCTTCATTAAAATTATCTGGAAGGTTTCTTGCCATGAAAGCTAAAAGGAAGCTCACTGCTGCCAACAATCCAATGTATCCCAGCAGTAGAGAAAAACCAGCCACTGAGCCAATAGCACATTCATATACTATTATAGACCTAATATACTGGCTGTTTTTTTGGGGTGTTGGAGAGGCAGTTGAAAGCCAAAATGCACATATCACAACCTGAAGGGCTGTTAGAACAAGGACTGTTCCTCTTTGTTGAGCTGCTCCAAACCATTTTATCGCACCTTTACCTTCTGGTCGAGAGGACTTGAACACTGCTATTACCACCATAGTTTTGACCAGGATGCAGGAGATGCACAGGACAAAGCTTATGCCAAACACAGCATGTCTTAACTGACATGTCCACAACTTTGGCTGTCCAATGAACAGCATCACACATAGGAAACACAGTTTAAGTGACAACAGTAGTAGAAAGCTGAGCTCTGAATTGTTTGAACGTACTACAGGAGTTTTCCAGTAATGAGCAAAGATGAAAATCACAAGCGCACAGATACAGGTGCCAAGCAGGGCCGCAGTGGTCAAAGAGATGCCCAGAGGATCCTCGTATGATAGAAACTGCACTTCTTTGGGGATGCAGTGATCTTTTTCTTGGTTGGACCAAAAATCGTTTGGACATGCTATGCACTCAGTGGCGTCTGTACATGTGAAAGTAAGAAAAAATAAAAATAAAAAAAAGAGAATTAACTAAATAAAATATGGTTAATGGTTATAGTTTATTAATGTTTTATTTTCAGTTTATATTTTTCAACAATACCTCTTACTATTTCTCACCTGTTGTATTAGAAATCTCTCCATCTCCGCATGGCAGGCAGTCAAAACAGCAGACGGGAAGGCCCTTCTTTGTGGCTCGTCTGGTTCCTGGTGGGCAGCTCTCACTGCAGATAGACTGTGGGGGCTAAAAGAGACATAATCTGTTTATTATTCAGGGAAGGACTGATATGTCTCTGTTGTGTTTGTATGATCTGATGATCTTGGGAACACATTGCACAATTAATTTTCTTTAGTCATTCTTTTGATATCATTTTGTTTTAAGTAGTAATTTGCACAAATTATGATATTAAAATAATTAAAAAAATTACTTTGTTTGTCTCATAGTTCCAGTATATTGCATCCTTATCCAGTGTCAACACTTTCCCTATTGTTGACCCTTCATTTACCACACCAACTGTACGGACAATTATTGCTTCATCAGAGCTCGACTGCCAGTTCAACACATCATAGATGGCTAAAGCATCTCCATTTTATCAAATGACACCTGATCCCCAAAGCCTGTGGTGAAGTTCACTTTCTGTAGGTAGTGAACCAGCTGTACAGTTTGAAGACATGACATGTGTTATACGTTTATCTGATATATGAATTAATATAGCACACAAAATATTTTGCTTTTCCACATTCAGCTCTTTTATATGCCTCATAATCTGTATAATCTATATATTAGAGTCTTACCTGCCAGGGTTTCAGGTTGGATATGTCGGCACAGCTATTCCCACTGAATGGTCCTCTCCACTTCTCACATTGCATCAGATCATGAACAGCATGTGCCAAGGCATAAACTGCCTTATATACATTGTAAGAGGCCCTCAGCTCTGATACATCAGTATATGGTGTGTTTGTGCTGCTTAGAACCTCTTGCCCTGAACAAGATTTTTCACCCTCTCTGCCTCCAGTGTCAAAATTGCAACCAAACATGTTCTCCCAGAAGATTCTTACCATATTGTTTTGTGAGTTTTTGTCAGGACGAAGGCCTAGCAGAAATTTACCAAGCCCCTGTATCTCTCCTCGTCGGATGGCAATACCCAGTGTACCCCCCAATACAGAATTAAATCGTGGAGCAAGAAGCACAGGTGAAGTAGACCAAGCCTCACTAGCAATCCACTGTCTGCCTGTAACATTTTTTAACACCATCTCATCAACCACGGGCAACAAATAGCTTGAAGTGGAAAATACAACCACCACTTTTGCTGTGGAGCCTTGAATGATTCCAACTATGCGTTGTATTTCCTTCTGGTTGTTATCAATGGGCAGTATCTCAGAGAAGGCCACACACCCTCCAAACTCCTGCACATCCTGGTTAAAGGATTGACCGGCATTGATGCCATAATCATCATCACTATAGAGGAGACCAACCCAGGTCCATCCAAAATGCCTCAAGATCTGAATCATAGCACGCACCTGGAAGGCATCACTGGGGATTGTTCTGAAGAAAGAGGGGTACTTTTTCCTGTCACTCAAACAGGAGCAGGTGGCATAGTAGCTAATCTAATTAGGAGAGATGGAGAGCAGAGACAGAGAGAAAGATGACATACTTTATCTGTGCTTAAGTCATTGTCAAAAAATATATATTGGAAGAAACAGATGTGTGATATTTTCACAAAATGTTTTGCTATTAATATTAAAAATGTGATTATGGCAGAGTAGATAACCAAATATAATGTAATCAAAATAAATTATAAAAGGGTTACAGAAGAGACTGATAAACATGTGAAATTTTTCCTTGTTAGTCTGTTTAGAAATGATAGTTTCCTGAAGAATATATATATATAATTTTTCTTTTAAAGGTAAAACTGTATCTCTTACCATAGGCAGTCGAAACAGCCCCAAGACACTGGAAATTGCAATAGAATGAGTAGAACCTGGATCACCTATGATTCCAATCACCGGTGGTGGTCCTTTGCAGTTAAGGTCAGAGACAGTCTCCTCTGTCCCACTAGCCAGAGCTGTGGCACCACGGAATGCCACTCCAAGCCTTAAACAGTTGTCGTAGATCTGGTAACCAAGCGTGATGTTAGGCAGGAGGTTGGTATTGTTATTAATCTCATTGATGGCAAAAACCATTGTTAGTGCTTGCTGGAAGCTTGTCATATAGAAGCTAGAGGAGACAATACAAATTAAATGAGAGCATTAACTTCAGTACTAACAGTAACAATAGAAAAATGTATAATATAAGATTAACTGAATTCCATAACATTTCTGGGAGATCAGATTTTGAATTTGTAAATTATATTTTTTTTATACAAAGTTATATATGCAGTGAATAATTTCAGTCATATTCAGTATTGTAACCCATCAACATGTCATGTAACATGATATCAGTTTCTTAAATCATTTTTGAAAATGTATATGTAGTCATAAAAATAGCATCCCATTCTCCAATTATTGCCTTTAAGTGTTCTTCGGTTGGTGTGGTCCAGACTCACAGCTCACAGTGTGGTAGTTTTGGCACCGTTCTGAAGCTCAGCTCTGGGAATGCTTTAAGGTACTGAACCTCAAACAGACCACCAATTAGAAGATCTCCACCCTGGTACATTCCATTCAGCCTGAAGTGTCCCTGGAGCTGACAGGTACCTGAACTGGCCGTCATGGCTACAGAGATATAGTTACAAGACAGGAACAAACAAATGAGCAGAATTAAACACATCCCTCACCCTTTATCTTGCTATGTCACTCTTCCCTCAGCTAACTGATTTATCATAAAGATTGTGTGTGTCACTTGTTTTATATAGCAGGCGGTGCCAGTGGCCTCTCAGGAAATGAGAACGTCATTTTTGCCATTTTGGGGCCTTCCACCAATGTATGTATCTTGTATGTATCAAGCCATTTGAACATTTGGCTCCTTTAAACCAAAACATAATAAATCTCTGGTCTCAAAATTATTAATCACAAAACATGGTTAACAATTACACAACCAGATTTTTATTCACAAAATAGTATAAGTGAAAAAAAAAAGGTTTCATAAATACACAAGTGTATTCACAAATAATGTTTAAAGTTAACGTTCCAAAATTATGTAAGTCAATTGTATTTTTGCATTTGTTGAAAAGAATACTGTAAATAATACCTTTGCAATTTTAAACCTTTTTTTTTTGCAAATTTGAATTAGTTTACGAATTTGAGAATCACATTTTGTGAATATTTTCAATTTATTCATAGACAAATCTGACTGCATATAAATTCTTGACAGTCTTCAGTCTGACATCTAGATGGCAGTCGTGTACTTGACTTGTTTTGTAAGACACCTGTGGTCCATTATAAAAACCTCCTTAATCCTCCTGTGGTTATTACAGAAACTGTGAACATTCCAATCACATGCTGAGAAAGAGTGAAACTAACTTAAAACTCATTGAAATTAATTTCTCGTGAGAGAAGCAGCTCACATGTAGTCATTGTATAGTTTATCTATTGATTCTAAAGCATATTTATATTACCTTTATATATTTATTAATTTAAACTGTGCATAATAAAGATTGTTTAACTAAAATTGTACATGGGTGATCGATTAAGGTTAAAATAATTACATAAATAATATCTAAATCATACAACATTTTTATTCTAAATAAGTATTAGTAAAAGCCAGACAATTTTGTCTTCAATAATCATTTGCCATGTAGTGACCTTAATTTGAAATGGAAACAGGTGCAGTGACTTTATCCTATCAGACATATCCTATCTGATTGGGCCAAGTTCAGTTTAAGATGTCTTACCTGGAACATAACCTGCCCAGGACCAGGGGCCTGTACCATGAAGGTAGCTGAACAAATTCGGAGTTACAGGATTAGTTTTGAGTTGACAAAACCAAACCGATGCAATCAGGCTTTATTGGTACCATGACGCAGCTCATCAACTTTCTCTGTCAACTCAGGCTTTGATCTAAACTTATGATTAATCTACGAGCGCGTGCACATAAAAGAGTGACGTCGGCACTGAACAACCAATCGCGTTCGAAATGGATAGAGCGAGAGCTATATATTTTTCCGCGCAGGAGCAAGAGATAATTATTCAAAAATATGAAGAATATAAAAGTGTTTTTCAAGCACGCAGTAACACTGTATCTGCTGCCAAAGCAAGAGAAGATTCTTGGAGGAAGATTGCTGATTGCGTTAATGCATAAGTTAAACAATTAATGTAAAATGATGTAATCATATTAAAAATGCATTAAATGCTAAAATAAATATGTGTTGATATACATGCATGCATGCATACTGTACATACGTGTGTGTAGATGTATGTAAAATGTGAATGTATAGGCTATTCCTAAGAAATATTGATATTCATATATTTTTAGATGCAACCCCAACTCCAAACGTTCTTGGCAGCAGATCAAGACAAAATATAAAAATATAATTCAAAGTGGTGAGTATTTACCACAACCTTTTATTATTTTTGTGAACATTTATTCATAAAAACTTGTGAAAAAAAAAAGTGAAATCAGGAAAACTGGGGGAGGGCCACCTCCTCAAAATTACACTGTGGCCGAGGAGTTGGCGCTGAGTAATAATAAGGGACGGCCGATTATGGATGGCATTGCAAGTGCTGTACAGTCTGACCCTGGTGCTGGCTCCTCGAAGCAAGTGACACTGGGTATGTGTGTGCAATGCATTACTAATGTTTTAAAAAGGGTTAAATTTGGCTGACTCTGTTCTGCAGTAGAGGGAAATACAGTGTCCCTGTTGAAACCAGCACACAGTCTCCCACACAGAGGTCAGTATATGCAGCAGACAGAACACCATAAACATAGCCTGCTTTATAACAGTTATGCTTTATATTTGCCTTTTATTTATTAGGGTGAACCAAATGATGAAGACACTCTGTCTGTGTGTTCTGAGACAGTTGCTGAGGTGAATGCACTGGGCTATTTATTATGGCACACATTTGAATGTCATAATTAAGTGACTGGCCCTTACACATCTCTTTTATTGTAGGATTTTTCACAACCTGCCCCAGAAACTGAAGCCTCTACCTCAATGGGCTACAGAAGGAATGTAAACAAGGTAATGCTTTAAACCCTTGACATAAATTACAGTCAGTCCTATGTTTGTAGATAGTAATGCCGCTTTTTGTGAATTGATCAACCTCCAGAAAACTTGTAATGATCATGTTTGTGGTGGATTGTTTCAGGTGGAAACAGACTCAGTAAGGGCCCTTTATAAAAGGAGCCTAGAACTACACTGTGAGCTAAAGGAGCTAGACTGTGAGCTGAGGAGGCTCCAAATTAAAAAAAAATAAATTGGAGATCAAACAGCGGGAAAAAACAGATCTCAGTATGTGAACTTTTTTTTAAACAAGTAACGCTTTAGTATGAACACTATGAATGTCTATTAATGTAATTTTTCTTGCTCTCTTTCTTCCTCCCTAGCCACATGACCAATAAAACAGTTTGCGGTGTCAGTGTGCTTTTATTAAGTAAAATATTGTGTTGTGATTGCATCTCTGACAGCTGCCCCAGCTGGGTGGTCAAGTGTGATGGGGTCAATTTCATCAGGGAGAAGCTGGTTTTGTGGTGGTTCTCGCTCCTTTCTGATAGTGGCTATATTATGCAGAATGGCACATGCAGCCACTATCTGTGATGCCCGCTCTGGTGACACTCTTAAACGCCTAAGACAGTTGAAACGTGCCTTTAGGATGCCAAAGGTCATCTCGATCTTGACCCTGGTTTTACTGAGGGCCACATTGAAGCGGTTTTGTGGCCCTGTCTGGGGGTCAGGATAGGGCGTTAGCAAAAACCTCTGGCATGCATAACCTCTATCTCCTACCAACAGGCCATCAAAAAGCCCTGTCATAGAACAGAAAAGGGGAAAAATTTGTAAGTTTTGCAATTAAAATAAAAAATGTAAAGTGTACTGTACCAAATTTAACTTGCCTTCCTCAAAGCGCTGACACAAAATAGACTCACGGAAAATGCGTGAGTCATGCACTGAGCCAGGCCATTTGGAATCCAAGCTTGTGATCATGCATTCATGATCACAAGTCATCTGCAGATGAAATGTACAGTAAATCATTGTCCTATCTGTTAGTTACTATTTATTTAAAGATTGATCTCAATGCAAATAAAAAGAATTTCACATAGGGTATAGTAGCCCTACCTGAACATTAAGGCTGTGAAAGGACTTTCTGTTCACATAATCTGCCTCATGTTCTCCTAGAGCTGTGGAGATTGCAACATGTGTGCAGTCTATTGCTCCTATGACTCTAGGGAATCCTATCATAGGAATTAAACATATATATATTTAAAACATTTCTTAACAGGTAGCTACTGCAGACTATTGTATAATAGATTTCTAAGTGTGAAATATTTTTTTTTTAAGAAAAAAAAATTAGTGTGAAAGGTTACATTTGTTCATGTGATGTCACCCTATCAATATATCTTACCGGCAATTTTATAAAAGCCCTCTTTTATGGACATGGTGGATAAATGTCCAGGGAACACAATGAAGCAATTTATGTACCCCTGCAGAGCGAGGACCACCTTGCGAATTGTTCGACAGACCGTGTTTTTCCCTAGATTCTCTGCATCACCGACCGCATACAAGTATGTACCACTTGCAAAAAAACGCAACGCAATACATACTATTTGCGGTACAGTAAGTGCATGGCTTCGATGAGTCACATTTGTTATGTGCGGCTCAAGAAGTTCGCAAAGATAAGACATTCCTTCCGCGGAAAATCTGTATCTTTCATACAAGTAAATATCAGGAAAGTCAAAGGATTTTGTCTGTCCCTAAAAACTCTTTCTCTACGAAGTGCTCGTCTAACAATTTGCGCGGAGATGTCCACAGGATTTGGGAGAAAAGGTGAAGCCATTGCAGCAGAGAACAGACGCTGGGAATTAGTTGTGTCACCTATATGTTTCTTTGCTTACAGCTGATTGGTCAAACTTCAGTCTGAGATCTCGAATCCAGAACTTAACCTGCCCCGGAGCAGGTTAGCCGTGCAGCGTAAGATACCATGGCAACGAACACCGATTAAAGCCGAGCTACTTTCATAGTACCTAAAACCCAGGGTTGGCGGAAACTAAGCTGAAACATAGCTGGCTAGCCATCTAAACCGGCTTCATGGTACAGGCCCCGGTTAGCTGTGGAGTGTGAGTTACTATGGCGATGAACACTGCTAAAAGCCAAACCACTTTCATTGTGCCTAAAACCCAGGGTTGGTGCAAACTAAACTGAAACATAGCTGGCTAGCCACCTAAACCGGCTTCATGGTATAGGCCCCAGGAAACTCAGGAAGAGTATAACCTCTTTCTCGTTTTCCTTTTAGGTTCTTTTTGGAGGAAGACATTAAAGGGATAGTTTACCCAACACTTTTAATTCTGTCATAATTTACTCAACCAACAAACCTGTTAGTTTGTTTCATCATCTGTTTCTATCATCTGTTGAACACAAAATAATATATTTTAAAGAATGTTGGTAACCAGAATGTTTGGACTCTTATGCCGCGTTCCAGGCAACCTGTAACCCGTGTTTTTCCAACTTGTAACTGGGAGTACATCGTTCCAGGCAACCTGTTTTTCCAACCTTATACCCGTGAAAGTGCACTGGAACGGCAGTCAAACCCGTGACTTCCCACCCGTGAATTTGTACTAGATCGATGTACTCCCAGTTACGAGTTGAAAAAACACGGGTTACAGGTTGCCTGGAACGCGGCATTTGTGTTTTGTCATCGTCTGCCTTAATCACTCATTAAGTTGTCACAGACACTAATTATGTTCGTATAAAAAAACAAAATGTTTCCATTCAGCGAATTACATATATTTTCTTGTTCTTACCATCAAAATGTGTTTTTCTGTGTTCAACAAAGCACACATTTGTTTAATTTTTGGAAAATAAATTTTAGATGTTTTTTCTTTGAATAGGTGGATGAGTATTTCATTAGGCTTTTTTTATGTAGCACTTCAAGACTGAACATAAAACAGTTTTAAAAGTGTGTTTGCTGTAAATTAAGCAACATGGCATACTGTTCTGAGGGCTGTTTCACAAAACCAAGATAGCGGATTAAGCCGGGATTTTCCAGATATCCTGGCTGAATTAAGCCGGGACTCGGTTTCACGAAAGCAGTAGCACATAAGTTACCATGGCAATTTATTCTGTGCAGCTAGCCTGCTTCAGACCAGGCTAACAGCCAGGCTTAGTCAATACTGGTGCCTTATCTGTTCAGTCAGCGGTCACGCCGATCAGAAACCAATGTGTTTTGTCAGCTATGTGTTCAGCGCAATTTTTTATCAGCCTGCATTAAAATACCTCAGATACATATTGGGATTCAGTCAAGTACTATTATTATTGTAACATTATGATGGTAGCCTACCATTATTAACTATAATAATAATTATCCATATTGGCATTGTTACTGTTCAATTGTGTTTTTGAAGACTGCTGTTGTTCTAAGTTTGACAGATAGGTCTTTAATAGGCTTGTATGTGATGAGGGAATTAGAGAAATGCTGATAAAGAAGCAAAAGTGTTGTCAATCAAGTCAGGCAATATAAGTAGCTCTAAACACGTTTCGTCCTTTACAATGGCATGCCCATTTTTGGATGACATCGTAGATGATGAAGCACTTATATTGAGAAGGGCTTTCAGACGTGAAAGAGTGTTTCGGGACAGGTCCGACCCATTAGCTTTTCCCGACAATTACCTGCAAGAGCGTTACCGCTTTTCTGGGGATGGCATCCGCTACCTGTGCAGACTGTTGGGTCCCAAAATTCAGCACTGCACCGCACGGAGCCATGCCTTGACCATTTCACAGATGATCTGTATTGGGCTCAGATTTTTCGCTAGTGGTATGTTCCTATATGCAGTAGGAGATGCTGAAAATCTTAGCAAAGCCACTATTTGTGTTTTTGATGGTATTTTATCATCGGCACAATCTGGATTCCGACCTAAGCACTCTACTACTACAGCACTACTAAACTTTACAAATGATGTATATACAGCATTTGATGAAGGAAAATATTAGGGCTGACTTCTAATAGTCGAGGATTCGACGATTCGATTCGGAGAGGTCTGATTCGACTATGAACCTCATAGTCGAATAGTAGGGGGTGTGTTCACATATCGCGTCTTTTGCGCGCTCAAGTTCGTTATTTCAAAATAGGCGCGCCGCGCGCGGTATGCAACCAAGCAGCAGCAGCACACTACATGCCTGTAACGTCTGGACCACATTTGTTAACATTTACGGATTTATTGGCTCACAATGGCTTCTAAAAAGTCATCAAAAGTGTGGGAGTATTTCGAGAAGGTTAAAGATGACCCAAAGAATTTGAAAGTTAAGTGCAAGTTGTGCCAGCAGCTTCTTTCATATCACACGACGACAACCAACATGGCTCATTTGAAACGGGTAAGGCTTGTTAACTTTACAAACAAACAGTTCTACCACTCTTTTGTCAATACAGACATAAACCCTATATTAGTATAATTTTTGGGGAGACGTGTGCATATTAATGAGTAGCCTACTCTCTAGCACACACACGCAAGGTCTCTCGCGCTCTCCCTCTCTGTGCGCGCGTGTAATTAATGCTAGCACACACACGCAAGGTCTCTCGCTCGCTCTCTCCATCTCTTGCGCTTATTCAACGAAACCTATAATATGTAAAATTATTCATCTGGCTTTAGATGAATAAAAGGTATTTGTTACAAACCATGTTTTTCTTTTAATTTTTTTAGCTCTTTTGTTTGAATGGAAAAAATCAAGCTGCTATCTAAAAAAAAAAAAAAAAAAAAAAAAAGGATCGACTATCAGTCGACTACGGCAAAATCTAACGAATCAGATTCGACTATGAAAATCCTTAGTCGAAAACAGCCCTAGAAAATATACTGGAGCCCTTTTTATTGATTTCTCGAAAGCGTTTGATACAGTTGATCATTATTTACTCTTAGATAAATTATATTCGATTGGCTTAAGTCAAAGACCTTTATTATGGTTTAATGCCAATTTACATGGTAGGCGTCAATACGTTGCATTACAAAATACATGCTCTACTAGTATAATTATAGGTAAGGGTGTGCCCCAAGGCTCTGTGCTGGGGCCACTCCTTTTTTCTGTTTATATTAATGATATGCCCAGTATTTGTTTATCCTGTAATGTTCATCTTTATGCTGATGATACGGTTCTATATGCATCATATAACCAGATGGACCAGGTACAAAATGCGCTACAATCGGATTTTATTACTGTTCAGAATTGGCTAAGAGAGCACAACCTCTTTCTTAATGAGAAAAAAACTTGCACTATGTTGTTTAAACTGAGACCATCTAAAGTTAATATGAATGAATTACAAATCTGTATGATTGATGGAAGATCTCTTGTAAATGTAAAAGAATGTAAGTACCTTGGTCTGTGGCTAGATACTGAGCTTTTATTCAATGATCATATTGAAGCAACAGTTAAGAAAGTTAAACAATGTTTGTGTCAGTTGTACTGTTCAATTGATTGCTTTACAATTGGTACAAGAAAGCGTATTGCAGCAACTCCTATTACCGCTAATTGATTATGCAGATATTGTTTACCACACATCAAGTATTACTTCTCTTAAAGCTCTAGATTTGTTATTTAATGAAGTTCCTAAACGTAAGTTAGGGAGGAGCGAGCCAATATAATCTTTCAATCAACAGCCAACAGCCTATATAAGCAGCCGCTTACCTCTCCCTGGCATCTCCCTGGTTCCAGTATCAGCTGTACCAGTATCAGCTGTCCCACTATTGCCGCATGGAATAACGTCCGACATCCCGGAAATCCAGCTCTTTCCTTTAGACGACCATTGACAAGCCTTCCTGGGACACAGCCAGTCACACCCCGCGTGAGATCGGATCTTACGGATTATCTTCATGAGGGTTCCGATCGAGAAATCCAGCACGCATATAAACCACGTTCCAAAGGCAACGCTCTCCTCCATCTTCAAGATCGCCAGTTTCAACCGAGCCTCGTCCATCTTCTTCTCTCCACTCTTCCGCTGCTAATACACTGATTCCACCCATTTCAAAATGTTTGGTCAACAGCCTATGTCAAGTTATCCAGCTCCGGAATCCATTTCTCCTGCAGATCATCAAAAGCTCAACTCTACGATCTTTTCATCAGTTCTTACAGTTCCAGCATTCTATCAAACACTTCAACATTTTATAAAAGTAAGACTACCACCTCTTCTACCTCCGTTTCTCTCCCGGTTCGGCGTTTTCGAACCCACACAATCCAAACGGCGCCAATCCAAAGGCCGCCGGCGCCGCCGCGGCTCGCACTTCCTGGTCCGCCGGTATTTCCACCCGGCCAGCAACAGCGGCCGCAAAAACAGTTCCGCTTCTTCTCCGGCTCTCACAAACTTCATGCAGTCAGCCCCACTCCCCAGGCCATGCCAGCCATCTTGGACACCAGCAGTGTTGGGGAGTAACAGAATGCATGTACCGGCGTTACGTATTCAGAATACAAATTATGAGTAGGCCCATTTGTATTCCATTACAGTTACAATTTAATATAGTTGGTATTTAGAATACAGTTACATTGTTGAAATCAATGGATTACATTACGATACTTCCGTTTCACGAGTTTAGTCACTCTCTAAACAATTCAAAACGAAACAAAACAAACTGCCTTCTGCTTATGTAATCTGTATAAATTGCACATTTCTCTCTGGCGCGTCCTATAGCATAATGCAAAGATCGCGAGTCAGCATCGTCAACTTCATCTTTGCAGGCGACAGTGACACAGACAGAAACCCTTGTTTATTAATAAACAATTAAAATATATCCTTGCTATATTTGACATATTCATAATCAATACTTTTGCCGACTCTTTGTGATAGCTTTTAGGTGATTTATTGGCAGCGCTATCCCTACAACGGTCACCACCGCATCACCATTCCGCATTCCTACACTTATAAAATGCAGTTCAATGTGGAAGTAATCCAAGTATTCAGAATATGTTACTCAGATTGAGTAACTTAACGTAACAAATTAAATTTGGGGCATGTATTCTGTAAGGAAATACGTTTGAAAGTATCCTTCCCAACACTGGACACCAGTCAGTAAAGGGACCCTCCGATCAAAATTCATTTACTTTTCTCAACACTAACACTTGCTCCTCAGGTACAATCCGCTTGCCAGCCCATTCACTCTCAACAGCAGCCCATCTTCCAGCTCCTAACAATGCAGTCGCCATGGAACCACCTCCAGTCCCAGCCCATCTCTGTTCCCTAATTCTATCTGGTGCAACTATCGATCTTCTATACTGACTTCCGTCCCTCAAGATGAATCCCATCACACTGGAACCAGTGTCCTTACTGGGGAGCCTTGGACCTCGAACTATATAACAGAGTCTTAGGCGTTCGAAGCCCTTCTTGCGCCATCTCCAGGTCTATCATTCATTCTACTTCACAATGTCCCCAAACCAACCCAGATCTTCCAACCCATCCAGCTCCTTTCCAAGAAAAATCCACTTCATATGTCCCTCGAACAAGGAATGACCGTAACCAGATTTTTACCTCAGTTTCAGGCAGACAAGTGTGCAACAGCTTTAATTCATCACGTTGCAACAGGCAACAATGCCACTTCCTCCATGTCGGCAGTGGCTAAGTGGTTCATGTAGATTGTCTACAAACCGGAAGGTTGGTGGTTCAATCCCCGGTTCCACTTGACCAAGTGTCGAGGTGTCCATGAGCAAGACACCTAACCCCGGCTGCTCCCGACGAGCTGGCTGGCGCCTTGTACGGCTGACACCGCCGTCGGTGTATGAATGTGTGAGTGAATGGGTGAATGAGAGGCAAAATTGTAAAGCGCTTTGGTGGCCATTGGGTCTATGAAAGCGCTATATAAATGCAGTCCATTTACCATTTACCATGTCTGTAATTTCTGTGTGGCAGAGCTCACGCTCGTCCTATGTGCCCTGTGCGCCGCCTCAGCTAACTTTAACCGTCGACATTCTTAGCATCTGCCTAACCATTCTCCGCTCAGGTCTTTTTCTCCTAACAAAACAAGAACCCTAGACGCCATGTTCAATTTTGCTTTCTTCCGATCAACAAATCAAATGCTAGGTCGATGGTCGTCCCACGCCTTCTGTTTCCCTGGCTATTTTCTCCACTGCCGCTCCAGTGATGTCTCCTCTGCTCCCGCAGGAGCTCATTTTTTCAGCGAGCATTGGTCTCCCAGCGGACGTAGCATGCATCTGTTTCTTCCTTCTCTGTCCAGCGAGCATTGGTCTCCCAGCGGACGTTGCATGCATCTATCTCTACTCTTTTCCATCCAGCGAGCATTGGTCTCCCAGCGGATGTACTATGTACTTATCTCCACTCTCTCCCGTCCAGCGAGCATTGGTCTCCCAGCGGACGTTGCATGCATCTATCTCTACACTCTTCCGTCCAGCGAGCATTGGTCTCCCAACGGACGTAGTATGCTTCAGTTTTCTCTCTCCTCATCCAGTGAGCATAGGTCTCCCAGCGGATATTGCATGCATCTATGTTTCCTCTTTCCCATCCAACAGGTATCGATTTCCCAGCGGACCGCAAGAAATCTCCAGTCCGGGCTTCCAAAAAACGGTAGGGCCCATCAGCCCGACGCCGTGAGCTGCTCCCGTCGGAAGCTACATTGGCCCTCCTGGTTGGGCATTCCCGAATCTTGTTGCCCCTCATTCGTCAACCAGTAGGGCCCGTCCGCCCAGCGCAGTGAGCGGCTCCCACCAGAGGCAACACGGGCCCTCCTGGTCAGACGGCATAAATCACGCTATTCATCGGCCGATAGAGCTCGCCTGTCTGACGCAGTGAGCTGCTCCCGTCAAGAAACGGGGCGAGCCCTCCCGACTGTTTGTTCGAAATTACGACTGTTCCCCGTTCGGGAGCCAGCAGGCCCTCCTGGTCCAGCAACCAGGCTTATTCTCAACATGCCAGCCCTTCTAAACATACGTTCGTTCAGATCTGCATAACATTAGACAAGCACAACAAACACTAGCATCCCTCTGAGTCTGGACCGCTTCTCCCTACCATTTGCATCTCCCCGCTTACCTAGCCCCGCAGGGCGTGTATTCATCTGGATGCAGTGAGAGCTCTCCCTTTTCGGATGTGCGTGACCTACCACTCCTGGAGTGGGGTCTCCCATCCGAATCGCCGTGTGGGCTCCCCCGTTCAGATGCATCTTAGGCTCTCCGTTCGACTTGCTGTGTGGGCTCTCCCGTTTTGATCGCCAAGTGAACTCCCTATTTATACATATGGGGGGGCTCTCTCCTTCGAAACGCGGGAGCTCTCCCAGTCGAATCGCAGTATGAGCTTTCCGTTCGGGCGCCGTGGGGGCTCTCCCTTTCCGAATCGCTGTGTGATCCTTCATGTTTTTTAACCATGGAGGCTCTCCCGTTCGGATCGCAGTGTGGGCCCTCCTATCCGAAAAACAGGACTGGAGGTACCAAGGATCGTACGTCCCTTGAACGCGACGGGCCATTATGTCTTTACGTGATCTCCGCCCCCTGCGTCGGAAGGATGGTAGTTCTGCTTTTCCTATGTATACCGTAGGCTCCCTCTTGCTGCGTAGGGAGTTTCGCTTCAGATACTGGTGGCCCTGTTTTGCCTTTAGGGACGAGGACCTTCTTCCCCGTTTGTGACATCTGGAGCCCCTATGTTCTCTAACTCCATGGAGCTCCATGTTATGGACCTTCCATTGTCATTGAAATCTATTACATCTTTACATTCATTTAAATTGGCATTATTTTTATATTTAAAGACACCATGTACATGTTTGAATTGAAATTCTATTTATTTATATAATATTATTATTTTTTATTTTATTTTTTGGGCTCATTAAAATGCTATAATATCATGTGAATACCTTATGAGGCATTACTATTGTCATTGTATCCAGGTAATTTATTGTATAACTTGGGGGGGAGGTGGGTCTCGGGGGGGAACATGCTGTGAATGATGTCTTGTTGAGTTTTTTTTTTTATTTTTTTTTTTTTTATTGTGTATTGTCATGTTTTGAGCATGTGTGGCTCTGGTACAATTAATGATTGAAAGGACCCCCTTGAAAATGAGATGGTACATCTCAAGGGGCTATCCAAAATAAAAGAATAAATAAGAATCAATTTGCAGCACCGTCAGAAGTGTGTATTTGGCATTAAAAGGCATTTGTAGCATTAATGAATCTGTGATGGACTGTGTGGTCTCTTGAAGAAAGCTGTTGACACCCACTTATCTGAATTACTTACACCTGGCTTGACATAGCCGGTCCTCCTGAGCCTGGTTTGGCCTTTGTGAAACTGATAAAGCCAGGATGCACTGATCACACTAGGTCAAGCCCAGCTTTATCTCTTATCCTGGATTTCTAAATTCTGCTTTTGTGAAACAGCCCTCAGGTAATGACACAGTGTTTTGGTAATGACATAAATGAAAAGTGCACTGATACATAAAGCAAATTTAAAGGCTTAAATAATGACTTCTGGTGAGGGTTGTTGAAAGAAATGGACAGATGTGAGGAGACACAACCATCAACTTGAACATGTTTATTTCAATGGGATAAAACAGCATAAAAATATCCTTCATAAACCAGGCATGTGATTGGCTAAGGACAAAAAAGCAGGAAAATTCCCCCGACAAGACAAAATTATGGATAGTAAAGCAGGAACCATAACTTATTTCAACAAATAATACATTTTAATTTATTTTACAGTTAGATGTGCAACATGCACCTTTTTTTGTACAGTAGGACAAATGACAACTTATTTGGTGAATGTGTCGCAGTGGAAATCAAAGCCAAGTGTCTAATCCACTGCGCCATCAACACCAATCTATAATAATAGTAGTAATAATAATTATAACAACAACAATGACAATAACTTATTTGAATTTTAAAAAATTATTTCTCTTTTTACCAAACCTATACTGCTAAATGTGCAACAGCCAAATTTTATGACACATGACAACAACTTATTGAATTTAAAAAATAAAATATATCTTTTACTCTTCCCCCACCACTCCGCCACCCACCTTGACCGCTGCTATGCGTTCAAAACATAGACAGACTTCGCAGCAATGTTGCTGGGCAAGAAAAGCTGGCAAAAAGTTGCCCTGGTGTATCATCAGCTTTAAAGAGTGCTGTTCAGGCATGAAAACGGGTCAGGGGTGGAAAAGGTGAGAAGGATATTACCCCTGTAGTGGGGTCCGGGGGCATGCTCCCCCGTAAGAAAATTTTAAATATTAAATATTTTAAAGAATCAATCTGATGCATTTTGAGATGCATTTTTTGCCCCTGGGGAGTGAAACTTCTACTTAATACAGACAACTTTATTATAAAGAAAACAACAAATCAAAGAAAAATATGATCATAACCTATGACAAAAATTATATTATACACTAGATTAGTGGGTAACTCAGCAGAAAAATTTAGTCTAGAAAAATCAAAATAGTGCTAAATAATTGTATAAAATCTGGGCTGAGTTTCCCGAAACCTTCTTAACGCTATGTCGTTCTTAAGTTACACCTTAAGCTGTACCTTATCGTTAATACGTGTTTCCCGAAACGTTCTTAGTTAATTATACCTTCTGTAAGTCATACTTTCGGAAGGTTGGTCTGGACCACTCTTAGCTTTACCTTATCACTGTTATATGTCTATATGAATATAATTCTGAAGTTTTAATACACCCAGACAGTGTTCAATTAGGCTAATTCAAGTGTTTTCATGCAAAGAATAAAATTGTCATTACACTGATTGTTGTTAGGGGTAAATCGGTTATTTTAGTGCCGTCCGAATCCATAATATCAGTGTTTTTTCTCACTCAACCCACTTAAAATCTCTGTGCAAATTAGTACCTACTGATTTATGACAAACAGGTCGTGTGGTAATTTAATTGCCGTCTGAAAACACATCTCTGAGTTTACAAGAAGAGATTCAAAATTCACTGTTTAAATCCTTTTTGATCACTGCCGTGCACCGTAGCTATGACGTACACTTTTATTACTGAAATGCTTGAAAGTATTTACAAGAACAATATTTCATCGCAGCTCACCTCAAAAATGGGAAAAAACAAAAATGGGAAAGAGAAGAAAGCACATAAAAAATTTAAATGGTTATTATGGCAGCAATATATGATGCAATTTTAAAATATGTAGGCAAGGCTATTATAGGCTGTTATAGTTTGGATAATTTTTTATAATATCCCATGAGTCCTAGTAAATGCAATTTCAACTATTTCTGAAGTGCTTATTTTATAAAGAACAGCGCTTTCTCACATAAACAGCCCCTGCACGAGAGAATAATTGATTCTCGAGTCATCGATATCAACAGATTCAGCACCATCGCCACGGACAGCACCCGGTAATGTCGCACGTAAGAAGGTATATCTTAAGCAGCTTTCTAAGGTATAGTTCGGGGAACACGCCTAAAAATGGTATACCTTCAGTTAAGTTATACCTTAAGAGTCTTCGTAGCGTGCTAAGAGACAACGTTATCGGGAAACCCGGCCCTGAACATTTAGTGAAAGAAACATTATTTAGTGGGGAAAAAATAAGAGACAACAAGTGTAGCACTAAATCTGGTAAAACGTTACACATTGCTCTTTGTATTGTTCTAAAATACATTCATGAAAAACAAGATAAAAATCTGAAAAATCAATTATTTTATAGCCTACTATAAAATTAAGACATTTTTTAAATTATATCACAGCTGTTTAATGAGGCAGCAACATATGACAGATAGGAAAGAACAAAAAAAGGCTATTAATAATCTTTCATTGCGCAAAAGTATTATGATATGATTATGAAAGGCTCCGATACAGTGCGGCACAAAGCACTTATGCGCAGGTTCAGTCATGTGACAATGTGTGCATTTTTGTTGCCATGGTAACGTTTCCAAAATGGTGGCCTGTCTTGTGTGCACATGTTGCAGTGTCATCAATTTTTAAAAACACTTGTTTTTGTTATTAAATGTATTTTTCAACCCATGCAACAATTCTAATGTTTTAATAACATATCATAGATTACACTTGACCTGATTTTAAAACATGTCTTGTACAAATTGATATAAAAAAAGTTTTGATAATGTTGTGGTGACATATGTGTCACATCGGGCTTTTAAATTTAAAACAGTAGGTGGAATTTTGATGTGACGTATGTGTCACATTAAGAAAAATGCTAATGAACTGCTCAAATAATTTAGCTGATTCAATTATTTTAGTATTATGTATATTCTACTGCTCAATTCAAAGCATATTTTAAACAAAAAAAATGTCAAATTAATAACATTGTTAAAGGGTAACTAAACCCCTGGTCAGAGCCTGACCCAACCCACTGGCAAAATTTGAAAAATGCTGTAAATGTGGGCAGAGCCCAGTGGAGGGAGGGGCGTGCACCTGAGACACGTCTCTCTGTAGGCAAGGGTGTAGTTAGCTGGTGCCTGCTTAGGTCACAGGGCACCACAAATTGAAAATTTAACTGCCGTAGCCACCGTTCAACCTGAAGAGGGCAGCACTCTTTTACACCATATATTGTAGAATTAAAACACTTTATACCCAAATGTCCAAAAATTTACTTCAATCAATGAACAGCAATTATAAAGCCCCAGTCTTACAGGGCTGAGTTTCCCGAAACCTTCTTAACGCTACGTCGTTCTTAAGTTACACCTTAAGCTGTACCTTATCGTTAATACGTGTTTCCCGAAACGTTCTTAGTTAAGTATTCTGTAAGTCATACTTTCGGAAGGTTGGTCTGGACCACTCTTAGCTTTACCTTATCACTGTTAAATGTCTATATGAATATAATTCTGAAGTTTTAATACACCCAGACAGTGTTCAATTAGGCTAATTCAAGTGTTTTCATGCAAATAATAAAATTGTCATTACACTGATTGTTGTTAGAATTTTAATTATATTATTATATAGGCAATAATACAATTTTATAAATTTATTTTAATTAAAGAGCGCTTTTAAAGGCGGGTACTGTCAGTTAAGTCCTATTTGGACGCTAATATTGTTTATCATGGGCTTGTACGGTATTTAAAACATTAACAGGGGTAAATCGGTTATTTTAGTGCCGTCCGAATCCATAATATCAGTGTTTTTTCTCACTCAACCCGCGTAAAAATCTCTGTGCAAATTAGTACCTACTGATTTTTGACAAACAGGTCGTGTGGTAATTGAATTGCCGTCTGAATCCACATCTCTGAGTTTACAAGAAGAGATTCAAAATTCACTGTTTAAATCCTTTTTGATCACTACCGTGCACCGTAGCTATGACGTACACTTTTATTACTGAAATGCTTGAAAGTATTTACAAGAACAATATTTCATCGCAGCTCACCTCAAAAATGGGAAGAAACAAAAATGGGAAAGAGAAGAAAGCACATAAAAAATTTAAATGGTTATTATGGCAGCAATATATGATACAATTGTAAAATATGTAGGCAAGGCTATTATAGGCTGTTATAGTTTGGATAATTTTTTATAATATCCCATGAGTCCTTGTAAATGCAATTTCAACTATTTCTGAAGTGCTTCTTTTATAAAGAACAGCGTTTTCTCACATAAACAGCCCCTGCACGAGAGAATAATTGATTCGCGAGTCATCGATATCAACAGATTCAGCACCATCGCCACGGACAGCACCCGGTAACGTCGCACGTAAGAAGGTATATCTTAAGCAGCTTTCTAAGGTATAGTTCGGGGAACACGCCGAGAAATGGTATACCTTCAGTTAAGTTATACCTTAAGAGTCTTCTTAGCGCGCTAAGAGTGAGCGTTATCGGGAAACCGGGCCCAGATCATTAACTAAAGAAAGTTGGTTTAGGGTTTACCCTTTTATGATATGTATTTTGAAAATATGTTGCATACCTGTAACAAAAACAGCTATGCAACATATGGTACAAAACACCATATTTATTTTTATTCAGTTTGCACATTTTCGAGTTGTGAAAAAATAATCAAAAAATTTATTTCTGGTTAAACCGTATACCTGAAAACGTAGAATTTTGCAATGTTATTGCACTACATGCATGTTCAACATGTTGACCTCCGGTGTGGGGTAGTTATTTATTTTTATTCATTTTGCACATTTTCGAGTTGTGAAAAAACAATCTAAAAATGTATTTATGATTAAACTGTATACCTAAGAAGGTTGACTTTTGATGTTACAAAACAGTTGTTGTAAAATGTAACGGTCACAGTTGTGTGGTTTTGAAATATGTGGCAAAGCAAATAAAATGCAAAAACTATTACTTCTGAAAAAGTTTTTTTTTATCTTCCCAGAAAAGTAATAATTTAGAAAATGTTGTGGAAAGGAAAATAAACAGAAAAAAAAATGTTATTTAGCAAGAAAACTGACCAAATTAAATTTTTTTTCAAATGAGAAATAAAAGCCCAATGTGACATATATGTAACATTAAAAATGCATCATAAACGCCCAATGTGACATATATGTAACATTACAGATCTTTGACAAGGAGTGGTTGTATTTAAAAAACAACGGCAGAAACATGTTTTAAGTGGTCCATTTAGTCTGTTTTATATGCCCCATAATTTTTCTATAAGGGGAAATTGGTCCGGGTTCTTATGGGTTAACATATGAGCAGAAACCTGCTAACAAAAGCTTATTTGATGTCTATTTTAGAGTAAAAACTTTATAAACTATCCAAAATTAGTCAACGAAATGCAGAGGTGGATAGTAACGAAGTACATTTACTTTGTTACATTTACTTGAGTATTTTTTGGAAATATTTTTCTTTTAAGAGTAGATTAAAATGTGGGTACTTTTACTTTAACTCGAGTACATTTCTAATGAAAAAAACTACTTTTACTTCGTTACGTTGGGCGACGTTCCTCTCGTTACTTTATTTTAATGCAATACATGTTGTTAAATGTGTAGTTTATTCCAAGTGCGCTGTATCTTTTTTTATGAGCTTGAGCGATTCATTCACAAAAGAATCAATCTTCTGAATCGATTCTGTTCAAAGAGTTCAACAAACAAGGTGGCAGATCTGTCTATATCGGTTCGCAAATCAGTTTAAATCATCTGTTCAGTTTCCTGCACGCACTGAATCGTCTCAAGCGCTTTCAATTAACACTCAACTCTGAGTCATAACAGGAAGATTTTGAAAAACATCAAGAGCATCTTTTTACTATTAAAGGTGCCCTCTGTAATGTATTGTTCATGCAAATCTATATCATGCATTACGGTAGTTCTCCGTGTGTGTGGAGAACGCTGGTTGGAGCGGCTGGTGTGTAACGAGAGAGAGCGGAAGTGAAAGTACGCAGCAGTAAAGCCTCTGCAGTGAAATGGTTGTCTGTGTCGTTCCTCTTAATAGTAAAACATAATAGTGGCGACGAGGTGGTTTCGGAAGCCTCCGTGCATAGAATGAGCAAGAAAGACTCAGACGAAACAAACGGCATAGAAGAGGAAATTGAACTGGTGCGAGTCAAGCAGTAGCGCATGAAGACAGCCACAGTCACATGCTGAGCTCGTGGGAGTAGAGCGGCATCTAGAGCATGAAATTATTACAACAGCCACGAAGGTAACAGCCGGTCTGTTGACATTCACTGCTCGAAGTTAATGACATATATATAAATAAAATAAATAAAAAAGAGTGAGAAAAGAAAGAAGAAAAAAAAAAAAAAAAAAAAAAAAAAAAAGAAAAAGGAACAGCATAATAATAAACCAAGGAAAATGGCCACAATAGGACGAGTGCCGGAGTTTGACAGTACCAAAGAGGATTTTGATACCTATTTGGAGAGATTTGAGCGATGGCTGGCAGCAAATGAAATTGACAGTGAAAAAAAAGCAAATGTTTTCCTGAGTGTTTTGGGACCAGTCGAATATGGCCTTTTGAAAAGTTTGGTTGAGCCAGGAAAAGTGGTTGATTTAACATACCAGGAAATCTCTCAGACCCTTTCCGATCACTTCA
Organism: Chrosomus eos; assembly: GCA_036326025.1. Taxonomy (NCBI): domain Eukaryota; kingdom Metazoa; phylum Chordata; class Actinopteri; order Cypriniformes; family Leuciscidae; genus Chrosomus; species Chrosomus eos. The sequence goes on along the minus strand of CM070824.1, from coordinate 22,592,313 downwards.
AGCCCAAGCCAATTCTGATTGCAGAACGTTTCAGATTTTACCAACGCAACCAAAGTCCTGGGGAAAAAATTTCTGATTACATTCTGGCATTAAAACGTCTGGCAAGTTCATGTGAGTTTGGAACATTTCTGGATGATGCTCTCAGAGATAAATTTGTCTGTGGACTATCTGGAGAAGTTTATCACAGAAGGTTACTGTCAGAGAAGGACCTGACTTTCAAGAAAGCCTGTGATGTTGCTCTTGCACTAGAACTAGCGCAAAAGGACACCAAACAGCTGAGTGCCCAGGCGGCCATAAAGGACACAAGTGTGCATAAGGTACAAAATGTCGGTCGGGGCAGAGAGAAATACAGTGGATGGGGAAATTCTCAATACAGTTCTAAAAAAGGGGCCCAGCAGCAACCTTTTCCCAAGCATAGAATCAACTGTTACCGCTGTGGGAGAGGCAACCACCATCCTACAGAATGTCGCTATCGTAATGAGAAATGCCACAACTGTGGAAAAGTCGGACACTTACAGCGTGTATGTAAGAATCACAAAACACAGCGGCTAGACAATGCTCAATATGTGTCAGCGGACATATCCGACAATCAGTGTGCAGTGGATGATGACCTGTTTGAGCTCTTCACTGTCTACTCTGCACAAGACAAGGCAGATGGCATTTATATTGATCTTCAGCTTAATGGCATAACAGTTAGCATGCAACTAGACACAGGAGCCTCGTTGTCGTTGATTCCAGAGCATATATATACTGAAAAATTGAAAGACTGTTTATTGAGCCCAACCTCCATTCATCTGGCCTCGTATACTGGAGACAAAATCCCTGTGTTGGGTGAGATCAAGGTTCCAGTCACATATGAGGGACAACAGTGTTCACTTCCATTGATTGTGGTCAAAGGAGACAAACCACCATTGCTGGGACGTAACTGGCTCCAGAAAATTTCCTTAAACTGGAGTGAGATCTTCAGCGTGAGACATGTAACACCGGTGAGTGTTCCTTCCCTCTCTGATGTACATGAAAAACACAAACAGCTTTTTCAAGAGGGGTACGGCAAAATTAGTGACTTTAAAGCAAAAGTGAGAGTGCAAGAAGGATCTCAACCTATCTTTCATAAGCCAAGACCTGTTCCGTATGCTCTTAAAGAAGCAGTAGAAGGGGAACTTGATCGCCTGGAGAGGAACGGAATTATCTCTCGGGTTGTAAGGAGCGATTGGGCAGCGCCCATTGTGGTTGTCCCAAAGAAAGACAAGTCAGTTAGGCTGTGTGGCGATTATAAAGTTACAGTGAACAAATGTATTCTTGCAGAGGAATATCCGTTACCTAACGTGGAGGATCTTTTTGCCACATTGGCTGGGGGAAAAGTTTTCAGTAAGATTGATCTGTCTTTTGCATATCAGCAGCTGGAGTTGGATGCTGAATCTGAGCAGTACCTTACCATAAACACGCACAAGGGTCTGTTTAAGTACCATCGTTTGGCCTATGGAATATCCACGGCACCTGCAATTTTCCAACACACAATGGACCAAATCCTACAGGGACTTCAAAATGTAGTGTGTTTCATGGATGATATTCTGGTCTCTGCTCGGTCTCCTGAGGAACATCTGGAAGTACTGGACAAAGTACTGTCACGACTACAGCAACATGGAATAAGAGTGAAGAAATCAAAATGTGAATTCCTCTGTAAGTCTGTGGAATATTTGGGATTCAAGATTGATGAAAAAGGAGTTCATCCAACAGAGAGCAAGGTGGAAGCAATCGTGAAGGCCCCTGCTCCAACTAATGTCTCAGAATTACGCTCCTTTCTGGGACTTCTGAACTACTATGGGAAGTTCGTAGCAAACCTTTCCACGCTGTTGCACCCACTCCACCGATTGCTGCAGGCCAATGTAAATTGGCAATGGTCTTTGGAGTGTGCTCAAGCCTTCAACGCCTGTAAACAGCACCTGTTGTCAAGCAAGTGGTTAGCTCACTACGATCCCAAAAAGCCATTAAGACTCGCCTGTGACGCCTCTCCCTATGGCGTTGGCGCAGTTATCTCACATGTGCTACCATCAGGGGAAGAACACCCCATTGCGTTTGCATCAAGGACTCTGACAGCAAGTGAAAAAAAACTATGCGCAGATTGAGAAAGAGGCTCTGAGCATAGTCTTTGGTGTGAAAAAGTTTCACAAATATCTCTATGGCCGCAAGTTCCATCTGCTAACTGATCATAAACCCCTCCTTGCAATCCTAGGCCCCAAGTCTGCCATTCCAACATTAGCTGCCCTCCGTATGCAACGGTGGGCTTTGACCTTGTTGGCCTATGATTATGAAATCGAGTACAGACGCTCTTCTGATCATGCAAACGCGGATGCGTTGTCCAGATTACCGTGCGAGGCAATCTCTACTGGGGAGGAAGAGGGAATGGTGTTTCAAGTCTCACACCTAGATGAATTGCCCATCTGTGCAAGAGATATTTCCACTGAGACTAGGAGAAATCCTTTGCTATCAAAAGTGTTGGACCTAACTTTGTCTGGATGGCCCAATCATGTCACAGATGAACACTTGAAACCGTTCTTTGTAAGAAAAGACCAGCTCTCCACAGACCAGGGCTGTATCCTGTGGGGCTCAAGAGTTATCATTCCTCCGAAGTATAGGGAAAGATTGTTGTCCGAGCTGCATGAGGGTCACCCAGGCATAGTAAGAATGAAAGCATTGGCAAGAGGATACCTTTGGTGGCCGGGGTCTCGACCAAGACATTCAGAACTTTGTAAGTAAGTGTGCTCCATGTGAGTTGGGGCGAAACCAACCACCCTGTGCTCCTCTTCACCCTTGGTCCTGGACGACAACACCTGGGAGCGCATTCACGTAGACTACGCTGAAATAGACAAGCAACACTTCTTAGTGGTTGTGGATGTTCATTCAAAATGGGTGGAAATCTTTCCTACTCAGCTGACCAATGCAGAGAAGACTATAACCCTCTTGCGTCATCTCTGGGCTGCCTATGGGTTCCCAAAGGAGCTGGTATCGGACAATGGCCCACCATTCACCTCTAGGGAGTTCGAGGAGTTCCTAAGGAATAATGGTGTGCGTCACGTTCTGTCTCCTCCATATCATCCCGCCACAAACGGTCAGGCCGAGCGAGTGGTACAAACCTTCAAAAAAGCATGGGAAAGGTTACGAGCACAATCTGTAGCACCTCATCTTCGCCTGGTTCGTTTTCTGTTGACCTACCGCAACACTCCCCATACAGTAACAGAGCGAACACCTGCTGAACTGTTTCTGAAAAGACAGCCTCGTATCCGTCTCACACTGCTAAAACCAGATACATCGGCTGTTGTTCTCAAACATCAAGCTCAGCAGAAAAATGCTCATGACACACCTTCCAGGAAGCTCAGATTTTTTGAGGTTGGCCAGAAGGTCAGGGTGCGGAACTGTCGACACTCAAATCGTGCCTGGCTTCCAGGGGTCATCTTGTTCAAGCATGGGCCTCTCACATACCAAGTGCAAGTCGGAGATCGTAGTGTGAAGGTACATGTGGATCATCTGCTGTCCTCTAATGTACAGGACAGAACGGATGCTATGGGCAGTATCATGGCCAATGACTTTGCTCCGGAGGTGAGTGACAAGGGCAATTCCAGTGTTACCCAGCCCTGTGTTCCGGTTGAAACAGGGACAGTTCCCGGTCCTGAAAGAAGATATCCATTTCGACAGAGAAAAGCACCTAACAGATTAGATCTGTAGTTATGGACTGATTAGTGGTTCCTATTCATAAGAAGTTCTAACCACGTGTATACCAGTATGTTCTAAAAAAAAAAAGGAAAAAAAATCTGTAGTTACATTGTTGCAATTGTTTACCATGTTAAGGAGTTAAAATCTATGGGGGAGGAAATGTAATGTATTGTTCATGCAAATCTATATCATGCATTACGGTAGTTCTCCGTGTGTGTGGAGAACGCTGGTTGGAGCGGCTGGTGTGTAACGAGAGAGAGCGGAAGTGAAAGTACGCAGCAGTAAAGCCTCTGCAGTGAAATGGTTGTCTGTGTCGTTCCTCTTAATAGTAAAACATAATACCCTCAACTTCAAAATTGAATTTATGTTGGCATAGTTAAATAACAAGAGTTCAGTACATGGACATGACATACAGTGAGTTTCAAACACCATTGTTTTCTCCTTCTTATTTAAATCTCGTTTTTAAAAAACACCCCTGAAAAACAGGCGAATCTCCACATAATACCGACTGTGACGCAACAGTCGGGGGTCACGCCTCCAAAAATTTGCATATCCCACCCCTCAATGACAAGCACTGCACAGCCGAACCATCGGAGCAAGCGAGGATCAGAGAGAAAAAAGGCAGATCATGGAAATAAATGCTATGTTCCAGGCTGTGCAGGGGATGTGAGGTCTTTTCATACCATTCCCACAGAAAAGAAATGTCAACAGGCGTGGATGATGTTTATATATAATCGGATACCGCAACAGTTTAATTCGAAGTTGTTAGTTTGCTCTGCCCATTTCACCACGGACTTATTTTTCAACCTGGGACAATATCAAGCTTCTCTCAGCGTCTCAAACTGAAGAAGGGGGTAATTCCAACCATATTCCTGCAACCGGTAAGTAATTTTATTAAAGATAATTTACACTGTGTTAGATCCAGCGCAAGATCCTAGTACAGTACTAGCAAACTTCAAGTAACGAGCATACATAACTAACGTTAAATAGGCTAATTCTCAGTGAATAAACTATACAGAAAGCGGTCAAAGAACAATCCACACAGCGCGATTTATCTCTCTTGCCAAACTCGTTATGAAATCAATGACGCTGTTACACTGCACAACGAAGCTCTTACTGTATTTACATCGTTTGCATTGATGAAAGCATGAGAGAGAGAAACTGCGTTGTCTCGCGATCAACAGACAGACTGTCATCTGCTTGTTCAATGCTCTTCACAGCAACATTTTATGTGATGGACATAGATTTAAATACTTGAAAAACATCTCACGATTCGTTAAGCTCGATAGCTGTAATAGTTAAAACGTATATAACAGCTGTAGTATAAGTATTCGAGAGAGTTTCACGTGTCTCATTTCATATGCAAGCATGTCAGCCAATCACAGCAGAGGCCGGTTCTCACAGCAGACACGCCCCTTCAAACAGAGTGTTCAAATCAGAGACTAAAATCAGGCTAGGAAAAATGCCTTTTATTTCTAAATTATGACTATTTTTTATCTAAAAAACATACTAACATTATAAGGGCAACCCAGGAAACATTATAAAATAATTTAAAAAACCATTTTAGGGCACCTTTAAGATTATTAAGGCCCTTTCACACCGGGCGCGTAACGAAAAAGCGAAACGGAAAAGCGAATGGTTCGCGTGCGAATAGTTCGCGTCAAAACCATTCACATCAGCCGCGACGCGAGTTTGCGACGGTCAGAGCTTCAACATTCCAAAACATTCGCGCCGACGCTGAGAAAACATGGACACTTCATCATCATCATCATCCAGTGAAGACAAGCTTTTCATTTTCTTTAAAAGACAGAAAAGAAGGTTTTGTGTGCACCAATCTTAAAGAACAGAGAGTCTGAAGGGGAGTAGGCCTATGCTAATCTTGAAGCTAAAACTTTACCACAAAGAACCGGCCAAAGTAAGGATTATGCATTAAACATTTGAATTTTATTAATAAACTAGTGTTTTTCTGTCCGTTTTCGGTATGAGACGCGCTGCAGTTCACGCGCAGTCGCCATGATTAGCCTATACTGTCTATTTTTGCTTCTTATTTAATAATCTAGACACTATGTTGACGAAACATTGATTAAAATTAAGATACAATTTATACAAAACGAAATTCACTTTAAAGAAAGGCTTTCTACAAAACACAACTTAATAAGTGGCCAAAATGATGTCTGACCCATTCCAAACGTTTTCGATATATTGGGCATCTTATGATCCTCTTACTAATCTCATGCGGTTCCCTTTTCATATAGCTAATCAACATAGATGAAATAAAAAAAAATAACATTATTATTTTAACATATATATGAAACGTAGCCTATGTTTAAGTTTTTTAACTTATATTTTGCGTCACCCGCTCCGTTTTACTCACTGGTGGCATGCAAAAATAATATGAAACACACAATCATGAATGTTGAAAATTATAAAAAATCAATTATTTCCCTCCTAGTCAAAAATATTATAAATCATCAGCACGCACTTCAACTCACCGGAGAGACACCAACTATCCCAGCTATTTTATCCCATGCCTCGTTCTTTTGTAACTGGTCCCTATAAGCAAACAACGTCATGTCATGCGTGCGTTTAGATGCGGAATAGGCCATATCAAAATGCTGTCATTATAAAAGGTTTCTAGTTTCAATGTATTGCTTGTTTTTAGTTTACATTTCATGTAACTTGTGACACTTCTCTTCTCTCGCACATAATGCTGCTGCTACGTCAGAGCGGCCAAAGCGTCAACAAGCTTCACCTTTGTTTCCTTGTATGTGATTGGCTGAAGCCGTTTCTGTCACCGCAAAAGTACCAAAAAATCGACATCAAAGCGAAAAAAATAAAAGTCGTTTTTTCGCCACAGCACATTCGCGTTCGGTGTGGAAGCACTCATTACACAAACAGCTGATCAAAAAATAAAACCATCGCGCGAATTATTCGTGCGTCAAAATCGCGTCCAGTGTGAAAGGACCTTAACTTTTACTTTTACTTTGAGTAAATATTTCTATAAGTACTTGTACTTTTACTTGAGTACAGTTTTTGGATACTCTACCCACCTCTGACGAAATGTTGTCTTTCATATTTCGTCTGTAACAGTGCGCATCTGTGCGTTCGTTCATTCATTCACTCACACCCGATTCATATTTTTCAGTCTTTTTGCAAGCTGTAGTAAACAACAGCGCCCATCTATGCCGTTAATTCATTCACACACAGAAACGTGATTCAATTTTAAACAGTCTTTTTGAATTTACAGACACTTCTCGAAATGAAAATAAACCAGCACTTGTTCTGAGGTAATTTTGCCAAGATTATTCCTCACAGCCTCGCAAGATGACATAGTACATTCATCTGATTACAGTTTTTTTTTTTTCAATTGTTTACACGCAATTTTGAAAACTGGGTTCTTTTTTCAAAATATAATGACAATTATCCAAACACCACACTCAATTTGCATAATTCCTAGATTGTTTGCAAAATGACACACTTCTGTCAAAACATACACACTTCAGTCAAAAGATATACACATATTTGAGAAAATGCTATTAGTTTTCATCTAACAACACAGTCCTCAATGATCAGACACTATTGCAGCCAGTTTCACACTGTTGTGATAAATAAAAAACACATTTGTAAAAAAAAACAAAAACAAAACTATTTTTAGGAAATAGCATGTGCTAGATTTTTGGCCAGACATTGTTATGTAAGGGATAATTTAAATGAAAAAAACTCACAACATTGTTCATGATTAGTTTGAGATATAGGGGAATGTACACAAATAGGCCTATTATAAACTTACCAAGCATTGCACAACACTGATGCTGCAGACTGAAAATTTCAAGTATTTATTTCAAAACTTACAGTATTTCTTACATAATCAGTTACAGTAATCAACCAACAATGAAATCAATGAAACAAATAAAATCTGTAGACAAAATAAAAATTACTGTAAAACCAGAGATTTGGTTGATCTCTTTGTCCAGCTTCCATGGTAACACTTTATTTTACGACCCGCTAACAACTGCGTAAGTAAACCGAAATTACGGTGTACGTTTCTGTAATTATAGCGTACTTCCGTGTAGGTATAAGGGAACAATATGTTAAGTTTTGGGTAATAAAGGGGTAACAAGCAGATATACAACCTGTAAATAACTTCGTAAGTAAATCGAAATTACGGTGTACGTTTCTGTAATTATAGTGTACCTCCGTGTAGGTATAAGGGAACAATATGTTAAGTTTTGGGTAGGCTAATAAAGGGGTAACAAGCAGATATACAAGCAAATTATTCATAATGTAATTATTTTAAAACTAACAGGTACCTATTATGTTAATATATTCCAGGCAAAAATTGTACGTCTGCTGCATATAAAAGTTATCATCACATTTCTTGCAAAATATGTTCTTGTGCAATTTTACATTTAATTTTGGCATCTGTGGGTTGATTTAACATTAATTAATCTAGTAAGAAAAGCCAATAAATTCATTTTTTATTATACTGTGCTTACATACAGCCATACACGTTTCATTTTCAACCCACAGATGACAAAATTACCCTGTAAAATTCCACAAGAACATATTTTGCCAGAAATGTAATGATAACTTTAATATACAACAGACGTACAATTTTTGCCTGGAATATATTAACATAATAGGTACCTGTTAAAATAATTACATTATAAATAATTTGCTTGCATAGCTTGTTACCCCTTTATTACCTTATACCTACACGGAGGTACACTATATTTACAGAAACGTACACCGTAATTTCAGTTTACTTACGCAGTTATTTACAGGTTGTATATCTGCTTGTTACCCCTTTATTACCCCAAACTTAATATATTGTTCCCCTATACCTACACAGAAGTACGCTATAATTACAGAAACTTGCATCGTAATTTCGGTTTACTTACGCAGTTGTTTGCGGGTCGTAAAATAAAGTGTTACCGCTTCCATCAGTGTCAGTCCATGGTTGATAACATGGTAACATGGTCAATAAGTGTTGCACGGATTTCTTGAGTCAAATTTGGTCCTCGTCTTCTTTGTTCAGGTTCTATCAACTCCTCAAGTCCTTCTCTACCTCTTCCTCTACCTAGGCCTCTTCCTCCATCTCCTTCTTCTTCTCTTCCTCTATCTCCTTCTACTCCTCTTCCTCTACCTCCTTCTCCTCATCCACTACCTCCGCATCCTCTTCTTCATACTCTACCTCCTTCTCCTCTTCCTCTACCTGGGGCTCCTCGTCTACCCCCTTCTCCTCATTCTCTACCTCCTCCTCCTCTTCTTCATCCTCTACCCCTTCTCCTCATCCTCTTCCTCCTTCTCCTCCTCTACCTCCTTCATCCCCTCCTCTACCTCCTTCTCCTCTTCCTCCTTCATCTCCTCTTTGAGCTCTCCCTCTTATTCTCACTCTTCTTCTTCTTCTTCTTCTTCCTAGATCCTTCTATTTTTTGTTGAAGACTCACCTGCTGCCTTTTATAGCACACCTGAGTGCTGCGTATTCAAATTAGCACATGTGTGCTTCCACACCTGGTGGATGTGAATATCCAATTCGTTCATTAGTGTGGTCAATGGCAAACCGGGGCTTTGTAATGACAAGGAAGTAACCTCACAATCCTTATCTGTGTCTAAGGTGTCGAAATGTGTGTAGAGTTTTACAAATCACTGTGTTTAATGTTTTGCAAAAAGGGTGAAGCTGACAACGTGCTTACAATTGTGCAAATCTAGGCTGGTGTTTTGCTCCTTGAGTGTAAGGTTTTGCTAATAGTGGGAAAGTTTTAATTTGAGTGTGTAAGCAATTGAAAAAAACTGTAAACTTGGTGTGTTTTATGGAGTTAATGTGGGCGTTGTCACGTTTGCAAGTGTTGCCTCAGATCATTTGGTTTGAATAGCGTGCACTCCCCGTGGGCGTGTCACATTAGCATAAACAGATAATATTTATTTTCGTTTTGCATTAGATAATTTAAAAGTACACACTTAAATTATTATAAAGATATATAGCTCATGCCTGGGTGAAGGTATTCGCTGAGTTTTGTTTAAGTTTAGAGACGTGCTCTAGAAAAAAAAGTTCACGGAGACGGAGAGGCAGAAAGCACACCCTGTATTTTACGATTGTAAGTGGACACATAAAAAAAGTAGACATTTAAGAAGTTTATTTTTATATATTTCTTAAGTCTGTATGACCAGAAATGATGGGAGTATTTAAAGTGTGGTGTTGCAGAGAGCAAACAGTACTGAGGAGGTTTATAGTCTAGGTGGAACCTGCCCCAAAAACACCGACTACGCCACCCTGGGAATTTCACCCAGAGAATGATTTTCTTTATTTCCTAATTGCAATACTATTGATTCACTTAAGGACACACAGGTAAGTAAACAATTCAGCCAGAGACGAGGTTAAATTTTTAAAAGAGATACATTTTATTCAATCATTAAAACACAATTCAAAACACATTCATACTTGCTGCTGAGGCTTACCAGTGGAGGAGAAAGGAGTCACAAAGGCACAAAGGAATCCCAGGAAAGGTCGCCACGTGAACACACACACACAGCAGTGAACACAAATAAAACGGGGTAGACAACACAGCACACGGGAAGGGGATACCACCACCCGGACACCAACACCACCACCTTCGGCTCTCAGCAACTAAAAGTGGACACAAACACACACGATCAAATGGGATTCACTCCACAAAAAAAAAAGAAAAAAGATCAATGTAATACTTAAAGAAAGAGAACAAATTGAAATAATCTTAATCACAAAATAACCAAACTGCCAGAACCAGCAATGGTTTCAGAAGGCAGTACACTAGAAAAATAAGATATAAATTCTAAGACACTTCTCAGTAAACAAAGAAAACAAAATAAACATGGATTAAAGTACAATGAAACCTTGGCCAAGAAAAACATATTCAGTAATAAGACAGAATAAGACAAAAGATATAAATGTATTAACTGGGTTAGTTTATCTAACGAGATAAACTAAAATCACTGATAAAGAAGCAAAACTATAAATGCAAATTAACTAAATAAAAAACAAAATAATAGAAAGGAAATATAAACACTTAACCCAAATTATAACTAAAGAGCCAACCCCTTCAGCTGCATTCAAAATACTAAAATACTAAAATACTAGCCCGCGTCAAACTGGAGGCTCGCACATTCAAACGTATGGCCGTGATTGCCCAGTGGCCGTGAAGGCAGAACGGGTGGACAGCAATCAGTAACGTTCCTTGTAAAAATGTTCAAAACTTGTACGTTAGATGAGTGCAGCGATCAAGTAGATCTGTTTGTTTAATGTTCAAAAACGTACACAATTTCAGCTGTCCAGGGCGGGCATGCAGCGATCGACTAAAGTTGATGACACAATGTTCAAAATATGCACGTTAGGCAAGCAACACTCCAGGACGGGCATGCCGAAAGCAAATATGGTTAAAAGTGCTGATTCGATGTTCAAAATGCACGTTTAACGAACAGCAATCCAGGCAAAACAGCAGCTAGTGAATGAATGCTCTGCGACTAAAGAGAATCTCCAGTTGAACCAGCCCAGTTCCTGTTATTTATAAAAAAAAATGAATTAACCTCAAATTAACCCTTTCACCTGGTCCTCCATAACCTCCAACCACCAATGGGTTTTCGCTCAGCCCCATAGGCTTAGCTATCAGGGGAGCTAACTGGTAGATTAGACTCTTGCCGTATCCGGGCGGCAAAGTCCTTCTTACATTAAGCAGACTCTTTTATCCAAAGCGACTTGGCATTTCAAGGTACACATTTACATATTTATCAGTTCTTGCTATCCCTGGGAATCAAACCCATGACCTTGGCATTGCAAGCGCCAATGCTCTACTGTTTGAGCTACAGGAAAGCCTTGCAAATGAATGATTCTTCTGTTCCTCTTTTAGATAAAAAGCCAAGTCTAATTCATTCATTGTAGTGGCCAAAGCCGTTTAAAAAAATGGTGTTCATCTATAACCATCTTGCAAGGATTACTAATGACTTCGATGTCGCAGTGCTGTCGTCATCTGTTTAGCTCGCCTCTGGCCCGCCTATATCAGACACACCGATGTGATTGATGCAGCTCGAATACAAGGGCATAGTTATTGAGCATCATTACCCAATGCCAGATTGACTCGTAGTGCAAATTCAAACTGTGCTCTCGTGAGAACTCTGGATTTCCAGGGTAAGGTTGTTGTATCATAATAGTAGAATAAGTACCCCTTAGTTCTATTTTTTTAATCTCCTGGTTGTTACCCCTTTATTCCTCAAACTTTACATATTGTTCCCTTATACTTACATGTAAGTACTTTATAGGTACACTATAATTATCACTTTAATCTCCGGGCTGTAATCTAAAGCATTACCCAATAATATTTATGTAGTGCCATTACATGCTGCTTAGCTAAAGCAAAGTCCTTTTCATGAAAAGTCTGTTCACTCTGCGGCCATATTTGCGACACCTTCGGGCAGCTACTTTGGGCACCCAAGACCAAGTTCTATCTATTTGAGTGGGGAAATCCTGAATCCTCAAACTGCTTGCTGAACTCACATATAACCCCTTAAGTGTACCCCCCACCCACCTACTTTTTTTTGGCATAGACATGAAAATGTACATTCCAAACTTCAATGGTTGTAATTCAAGAATGCTTTGGAATATAGACATAAAATTGGTCTTGTTTTAAATAAGACATTTGGCAGATTTTCTGAGAAAAAATTAGGGAAGTGAAACAGAAAAAAAGAATAGAAGTTTGAGAAGTTGTAGAAGTTTGAGTCTATAAAAATGTACAATGTAAAAATTTAATTATTCATATTTTATAAAAAACTATATATATTTTCAAATCATGTACTCTAAAACTGCAAGAAAACTAAAGCCAAAAGTTGTGTTCTAAATTTTAACTCGATATCTCTTTTGTTTGGGTGCAGTACCAATCTTTTTTACCAGATGACAGCCAAGCTCCATTACTGAACATATAAGGGCACCTCCATTTCCATATGGTTTGAGTGATCTGAAACATATATTTCCATTATTTTCATACAATTTATGAAGTAGACATCCTATTCAGAAGTAGTATTGGAAGATTAGGAGATTTGGATATGAATTCAACCTCTAATAAACACATAAAAAGAACACATATGTGCGTTATAGCTCACCCTGGCATCACAAATGGAGAATTAATAATTTAATGTATGTTATCTTTTGAACTCTTGGCATGAAAACAAACTAAGTTTCTACTAATCTTTCATGACATCTATTTCAAAATAAAGGTGTAAACATGCCTTAGGAGTATGAAAATATTCTTGTTGCAAATTGATAAAATACTGCTCCTCTGTAATTTATTTTGCAAATTGAAAATCACGAAAACTAGAGATTGTAAACTTTCAAATAATTTGTCAAGATTAGTTTAGGTTTAGTACAGGATATTACTGTTTTAAATAGGCCTATGTAATGGCTGTTGGCCACCGGCGGGCCGGTGACACTTATAACATAGCAACAAAATCTGGCATGAACTGTCCCCATTCATATTAAATAAGTGTTAAATATATATTGTTTCTTATGCTCAAATACCAATAAAAAGATTATTTTTCAGGCTAGATCAGCCCATATGCATGTGCAGTCCTAAGTGTGCATCTCAGAACATTGACTGTTTCTATGGTAACCAGAGCTTCTAACAGCAGCTGCAGTGACACAATGGCTTTATTGGTGATTGGCTCTTAAGGTGATGTCCTGATTTCCAGTGATGACCACTTGGCACCGCCTGCTCTTTTAAAGGAACAACCCATAGAAGCTGTGATGGTAAGTGGCTCAGAAAGAGAGAGAAATGTGGATTACTCTGTATATTTCTATATACTTACTCTTTAACTGTATCACTGCAGCTTCAATCCTCAGATCAGATACCTGCCAGATCCAGGGACACTTCAAGTTGAATGGCATGTACCAGGATGGAGATGTTATACTTGGAGGACTGTTTGAGGTTCACTTTTTCACAGTGTTCCCAGAGCTGAGCTTCAGAACCGAGCCAGAACCACCATACTGTGAAATGTGAGTCAGACAAACTGCATACCAATAAAAGAAAGATTTTTTTTTAAATACTTACAACAATAATACTATATAATAATAATATAATATAATAGAAGAAGAAGAAGAAGAAGAAGAAGAAATACGAATGTTAAAATGCTCAAATGAATTGTTGACAGCAGTAATGCTATTGTGACAAAAATCTCTATTAAAACAACTGCATATTTAACCAAGTGTGCACTATAGAAGAGATCCATGTGTGTGAACTCTGATGTAATTGCTGTGTATTAATGCTTCTATTAATTTGTCATTTGTAATTTATTTATCTCTTTTTAATCTAATTAAATGTTCACATGTATCTTGCTTTTTTCTTAGATTTAATATGGAAAGCTTTCAGCATGCACAGACTATGGCTTTTGCAATAAATGAGATCAATAAGAATCCCAATCTGTTGCCTAATATCACTCTTGGTTACCATCTTTATGACAACTGTGTGATGCTAGGAATGGCGTTCCGGGCTGCCATATCCCTGGCTAGTGGGACAGAGGAGTCCTTCTCCAATCTTAACTGCAATGGCCCTCCGCCGGTTATTGGAGTGGTGGGGGATCCTAGTTCAAATCCATCCATTGCAATTTCCAGTGTACTGGGGCTGTTTCGAGTACCGATAGTAAGATGGGATAAAAAAAAAAAAAAAAATCTCTGGTCTGCGGCGTAACATGATCTTTCAGAAATCTTCTAATATGCTAATTTGATGCTCAAAACACAATCATTATTATTATGAATGTTGAAAACGTTTTTTATTTTAGGATTCTTTGATGAATAGAAAGCTCGGTTTCATTTATTTTAAATATAATATATTGTAACATTATACATGTATTTACTGTAACTTTTAATGCATCCTTGCTGAATAACCCCCATATACCCCCTTATAAAGGCACTGATAATTTTTATGTTGATCATTACAAATTTTCTAACACCTTGTCCTCCCTCTCCATCTCCCCTGATTAGATTAGTCACTATGCCACCTGCTCCTGTTTGAGTGACAGAAAAAAGTACCCCTCTTTCTTCAGAACAATCCCCAGTGATGCCTTCCAGGTGCGGGCTATGGTTCAGATCTTGAGACATTTTGGATGGACCTGGGTTGGTCTTCTCTACAGTGACGATGACTATGGCATCTACGCTGCTCAGTCATTTCAGCAGGAAATGAAGCTGTTTGGACATTGTGTTGCTTTTTCTGAAATTCTTCCTTATGATAATAACCCCAGAGATATTCAGCGTGTACTGAGAGTAATTCAGGCCTCTACAACTAGAGTGGTGGTTGTTATCTCCCCTTCATCCTTAGTGATACCTTTGATGGATGAGGTGGTGTTGCAGAACATGACAGGCAGGCAGTGGATTGCGAGTGAATCTTGGGTCACTTCACCTGTGTTTCGCACACCACGTTTCCTGCCCTTCCTGGGGGGCACACTGGGCTTTGCCATCAGACGTGGGGAGATCGGGGGGCTTTATGACTTTCTGTTATGTCTTCGTCCAAAAAATTATTTAAGAAATAATATGTTGAGAATCTTCTGGGAGAACATGTTTGGTTGCAGTTTTGAAACAGGGGGTAAAGAGACAGATGGAGATATAGTGAAAACAGTGTGTACAGGACAGGAGGATCTGAGCATTACAGACACACCATACACAGATGTTTCAGAGTTGAGAGCAGCTTATAATGTGTATAAAGCAGTTTATGCCCTAGCACATGCGCTTCATGACCTGATGCAGTGTGAGGAGGGTAGAGGACCATTCAGTTGGAACAGATGTGCTGACATAACACACTTGAAACCCTGGCAAGTAAGACTCAAATATATAACGCAGATTTACATAGAAGAAGAACTATTCAAATCAAGTCAAGTCACCCTTATTTATATAGTGCTTAAATGCAATACAGATTGTTTCAAAGTATCTCTACAGTGATTTACATCTTTACAACTAGACACAAACAAACATATAATCCTTTCCTATCTACAATCTTTACAGCTGGTTCACTACCTACAGAAAGTGAATTTCACAACAGGCTTTGGGGATCATGTGTCATTTGATGAGAATGGAGATGCTTTGGCCATCTATGATGTAATGAACTGGCAGCCGAGGACAGATGGATCAATAAGTATCTACACAGTCGGTATAGTAAATGATGGGCCGGAAACAGGGATGGTTCTCACACTGGAGGAGGATGCAATATACTGGAACTTTGAGACAAAAAAAGTAAATTAACATTGCATGTTAATGTTATCTTTTCTGCAGATATAGTCTAAAGTATAGTCAAAGCTATAAAACAACTGAGAATATATGAATTGAAAGGCCAAGCTTTTCATTATGTCAAAGACGTAACCTATGATTTCTCTTTTAGCCCCCACAGTCTGTGTGCAGTGAGAGCTGCCCACCAGGAACTAGACGAGCCACGCAAAAGGGCCTTCCCGTCTGCTGTTTTGACTGCCTGCCATGCGGAGATGGAGAAATGTCTAATACAACAGGTGAGGAGATTATTGTTGGCAAAATTGAAATGTAATTTTTTCTTAAATTCTCACCTTCTCTCTTATTCTCACCTATAGATGCTATTAAGTGCACAGTGTGCCCAGATGAGTTCTGGTCCAATACAGATAAGGATCAATGTATCCCCAAAGAAGTTGAGTTTCTGTCTTATGAGGAACCTCTGGGCATCTCTCTGTACACTGCATCTCTGCTTGGCACCTGCTTCTGCGCTCTTGTGATGGTCATCTTTACTCATCAATTTAACACTCCCATAGTACGAGCCAACAATTCAGAGCTCAGCTTCCTGCTGCTGTTGTCACTCAAACTGTGTTTTCTATGTGTTCTGCTGTTCATTGGCCAGCCGCAGAAGTGGACGTGTCAGTTAAGACATGCTGTGTTTGGCATTAGCTTTGTCCTGTGCATTTCCAGCATCCTGGTCAAGACTATGGTGGTAATAGCTGTGTTTAAGTCATCTCGGCCAGAAGGAAAAGGCGCAATGAAATGGTTTGGAGTAGCTCAACAACGATGCACAGTTCTGGTCCTAACAGCCATCCAGGTTGTGATATGTGCAGTCTGGCTATCAACTGCCTCTCCAAGCCCCCATAAAAATAGCAACTATATCCGCTCTATAATAGTATATGAATGTGCTATTGGCTCAGTGGCTGGTTATTCTCTACTGCTGGGATACATTGGACTGTTGGCAGCAGTAAGCTTCATGTTAGCCTTCCTGGCGAGAAATCTTCCAGATAATTTTAATGAAGCAAAGTTCATCACTTTTAGCATGTTGATATTCTGTGCTGTGTGGATAGCGTTTGTTCCAGCTTATGTGAGCTCACCAGGGAAATATGCAGTAGCTGTGGAGATTTTTGCCATTTTAGCTTCTAGTTTTGGATTACTGGTAGCCATATTTGCCCCAAAGTGCTATATAATACTTTTACATCCAGAGAGAAACACTAAAAAAGCCATGATGGGAAGAGAAATACAAAATAAATAGTTTTGCATTATTGCGATATCAATTATGACTTCCTATTGAAAGCTATTTTATTGGGTTGAGTATATTATTATTTTTACTCGACACATTTGACTGCCATATTCCATCAAAGCTTCTCTCTGCTGCTTTCTGATGTGAGTAATTTCACATAGTCCTACTCACTTAAAGTGGCACTGATGTATATGCTTCACAATAAATAGATAATATAGATACATTTCAAATGGTAGAACTTTATCATTAACATAAATTGTCATATCACCCAGCCTAAAAACGGTTTCATTTTAAAGCATTAAGGCCATAACAATACAACTTTAAAGCTGCTTTGAAACTATATGTATTGTGAAAAGTGCTACACAAATAAATTTGACTATATCACTATTAATATTTATATATTATATATTAATATGGGTAACACTTTATTTGAAGGGGTGTGCATAAGACTGACATGACACTGTCATAAACATGACATAACACCTGTCATGAACATGAAGGAGTCTTTATGAATGTTTATGACTGTTGTCATTAAGTGTCATTCGGTAAATTATGACACTTTTAATGCAAAGTTGACATTGTTTAAAATGTCTTTGTTATGACAACTTGACATTAACAAAGACAAAAAATGTCTTTGTTATGACAACTTGACATTACCCAAGACAAAAATGTCTTGATTATGACAACTTGACATTAACAAAGACGGAAATGTCTTTGTTATGACAACTTAATATTAACCAAGAAATCATAACCTGTCAACCTGTCACAAATATGTCATAACAGGTCTAATTATCAAACTTCAAGCATTTTGCAGTGTAATAACCCTTAATGACATCTTTATTACTAGTACAATGTGTTCCACTTTACTTGAGGACAAGTAAAATATTCATGACACAGTTATAATGGTGTCATGACGGCCAAAGTTGTCACAGGTTGACAGGTTATGATTTCTCGGTTAATGTCAAGTTGTCATAACAAAGACATTTCCGTCTTTGTTAATTTCAAGTTGTCATAATCAAGACATTTTTGTCTTGGGTAATGTCAAGTTGTCATAACAAAGACATTTTAAACAATGTCAACTTTGCATTGAAAGTGTCATAATTTACCGAATGACACTTAATGACAACAGTCATAAACATTCATAAAGACTCCTTCATGTTTATGACAGGTGTTATGTCATGTTTATGACAGTGTCATGTCAGTCTTATGCACACCCCTTCAAATAAAGTGTTACCTTAATATGTTGTATTTTCGGCTCTGTAAACAAGCAATTTACATTTACATCCTTTACATGTCAATCCTTGTAGGATTGCATGGTGAAGTGAGTAGTTTTTGTCAGAATTATCAAATGTAATTTACGCTTGTTTGTCAGAATTGGTTGATTTGGATTATAAAGAGAAATCAAAGTTTCTCATTGGATACAGTGTATATATATATATATATATATATATATATATATATATATATATATATATATAATATATATATATATATATATATATATATAAATAGCTATATATAATAGCTAATATATATAAACAGAAATAGCCCTTTTTAAGGTAACGATTTCAGGTCATGACTTTATACAGTGAATAATGATTTTATTAATAAAAAAGAACTCAGTCCCCAGTTGGATGGTAAAGAACAACACCAGTTTGGCTGCTTTGTACATTTCTTGCGATCACAAACACACTGGAAAGATTTTGGAGGTCAATCTAAAAAAATTATGTTGACTTGCTGCACTGAACATATTCAGTTGGTTCAGTTGAAATATATGAAGTAGGGATGTTCATTTAACATTTTTTTCTGACTGACAGCTGATGCTTGTTAACCAGTCATCATCAGTTAACTGCATAATTAGAAGGTTAGATTATAATTAAATGGAATTAGAATAGATAAGTGTCTATGACCCATTAAAATACCTAAAAAATTTAGATTTACATGTGCAAATAGAAGCATAAACAACAGAACATGAGAATTCACACACCGTCACATAAAGCACCCACAGTGCTTCTGTGAACACAGTGTAAGGCTGGAAGCTTACGCTGCTATTTTGAACCAATAATCGGAACAAAAAGCAGTTAAATGATGACGTGTATAATTCAAATATTTATCTGACTCCAATATAATTAGTCTGACTCCATTAAAGTTGTTGTTATTCTTTACCTCTTATTCTTTAAAGGTAAAGGTCTTTCTTAGAACTGATTGGAAAAACGTAGGATTTAACCTGAACTTTTAGATAACAAAAATATAATCACTTTAGCTTTCAACATTATCAGTGATTAAAGAAAAGATTCTCAAAGCCTTTAAAGCAGGCAAAGTTATTTATTAAGTTACATGTTTAAATATACAGACAGAAGAAAGGAACAACATATAGAAAAGGTCCTGTCCACACGGAGACGCGTTTAGCTGTATAAGGACACATTTTTTATCAGATCGGCGTTTCGTCCAGACGGATCCGGCGTTTTAGGAGACTGAAACCGGTATTTTTTTAAACCGGGTCCCAGGGTGGATAAATCTGAAAACGACACCCTTGCGCTTTCATGTGTATGGCCAATCCGTATATTTTGTGAAACGATGATGTCATCACCCCACGTGTCGACTAGTCAGACACGCTTAACCAGTAGCCATAACAGCAACAACAACTGTGACTACTTGCTTGAGTTAATGCTTCAGAAGCTACTGAGCCTCTTTTATTTATGTATTTATTTATTTATTATTTAGGCCTACTTTAATGTATTTTTATTTTATTTCTTTATTTGGGCCTATTTATATTTCGTTCTTATGATGCTTGTATTTTGTCTGATTAAGACATTTCGTATTTTGTAGGGATGGGCATTTCAAGCAAAAATAATATTTGACGATCACTGGGAATTCTTTTGATTATTATTCAAAAAACGCACCTCTGCCCCTCATGCTCACCAGTGACACGCTCCGACATTAAATTTCTCTGTACTGTAGGCCTACATGTTGTACCCATTAAACAAAAAGTTAGTTTCATATTTATGTTTAAATAATGTTATTTTTTCCATTTCATGTTGATTATATGAAAAGTGAACAGCGTGATTAAAATGCGCAATATCGAGACACATCATTACCACTTCATTAAGTTTTCTTTTGTATAAAGCCTTTTTTTAAAGTGAATTTCGTTTTGTATAAATTGTATCTTAATTTTAATCAATGTTTCATTAACCAATTGCCTGGATTTAATAAATAAGAAGCAAATATAGCAGACAATAGCCTATAATCAGGACATGGAGGCGCCGACGCAATATAACTTGCATCGCACATGAACTGGAGCTTGTCTCATAAATAAACAGAATCTCAGAAATATATCTAGGCTTGAAATGTCTACTTTTGAACAAAACAATTCAAAACGAAAAGAAACAGACAACTCTAATAATCCGTATGAAGTGTGCATTTCTCTATAGGCACCTTGACAACACTGTGAAGGTGGCGAGTCAGCATAGTCACACAAAACACTAGTTTATTAATAAAGAATTAAAATGTCACCTTGCTATATTAGACACATTCATAATGATTAGGCATTTGCCGGTTCTTTGTGGCAAGCTTTATGCGTATCGTGACTCATCCCTATTTTGTACCATTTATGGTTTTTCATATTCTTCAATAAAGTTCTTGGTAAAAAAAAGAAAAGAAAAGAAGCTACTGTGCCTAATATTACGGTATATTATTGTATATTACCCGCAAGGTTTATGCGCAAGTCTTCTTCTCGGTTTTTAGTTTATCTGTGTCAGAATTACAGCGCCTCGTACTGGTCTGGCATGTATACTACATCGGTTTGAGTCGGTTTCAGTGGTTTCGTGTGTACGCAGATATTTCTTGAGACGCCGCCGTGTTTAAGGATTTTTTTTTAGAAGGAGGAAAAAAATCATTGGATAGGGAAAGCTCTGGCTTCGTGTGGATGTGGCCTTAGTTGTAACAAATAATGTACGATTGTGCAAACAAGGCTGTAAAAGCCTTTCTCAGAGTATGAGGTTACGCACCGGTGTACGGGAGTGGGGGGGTTAAAGACTTTTTCCCAGATCAACAGTTACATTTCCTTCTTATACCCTGAGCAAAGCATTGTTATGAGTGGAATACCAACACAGAAACCGACGGACAGGAAACCAAAAGATGAGGCGAATGGGTGGTGATCAAGAGGGGGAGAAGAACATTAACATTCTCCTCAATGCATGTTTAAACAATAGTACCTAGATTATACATTAGGATACTTTAATGTGTCTATTAAGTTCACCACCATTCATTGCACTGTATAAACTGTCAGATGAGACCAAACATGACATAATTACATATTAGAACACACTAGTAAATAAACAGTATGTAGTTGAAAGCATATGTCCTGTAAAGCAAATGGTACAGACGTGTGCAAATGACTCTGTCTTTCTCAACAGAACCATCCTGTGCCTGGAGTGTCCCAAAAGTCCTCAATGAGCATACTGATGAAATCGCTTGCACTAGATATGCATTAACCCTCTGGGGTCGGCAGTATCGCCGGCGATACCAGCTCACTTTTTTTTCTTATGAGTGCAAAAGACACTCAAAATACTCTGTTGATTTTTATCTTACATATTGTTATACATCATTCAATCCTGTTAAGTGTCTATTTTGTGTATGCTCAAAATAAAAACAAAGTGTTGTGCTTTTTGTCAAATAAATAAAAATAAACATGATGGGAGTTTTGCCTGGTCTCTGTCAGTGAAGTCCATTCTGAAACGTGTCCGAAAATGAACTGTAACTAAGTGAATACTTGTCACAGAGACACGAGATTTCTCTTTATGAAGCTGAAATTCTCTTCTTTTAAATGAAGTAATTTATATAAAAAACAAATATCAGTTTATGTAATCTGTATGAAAAGAGAGAGATGTCAGTCTTTTTCCTTTCAGCTCATTATAGCTTATTAAGTGTTAATATGACATGCCCACGGAGAGCGTGCGCTATTCAAACGCAAATGTTGAGGCAAGCCATGCCAACGCCCACATCAGCTGGATAAAACATTAATAAGAACCTTGTACTTTACCTCGTCTTGCTACGCTGTGAGGAATAATACTATCGTAATGATCCTGGAAAAGTTACCTCAGAAGTGCTGGTAGTTTCATTTCGAGGAGCACGGATTCAGCTGATTTAGTAAGTTATTTATTCTTAACCTGTTAACCGTTGTCAGAGCGTCGGCGCACTGAAGCGTTTTTTTTTTTAAATAGTTTAAAGTTACGATCAGATTTAATGTTATTACCTTGACAAACTATACATCATTAAAAATATATAAGACTCAAGGTTCAGTATTTGACCACTGTTGTATTCTGAGTAACTTATAGTGACAGTTATGTCTTAATTTGTGTCTGGAGTTATGTAATCAAAAATGAGTCGATACCTTTAATATGAATTATGAGCGTCAGCCGCTCTCATTCAGAAAAAACCTCCAGTGGGATCGTCATGACAGAGCTTGACAAAACAATGTCCATCAGGGCTTTTAGCTCAAAAATATGCAGATTTGGAGAAATATTGATAGATTATCATAGGTTTACATCAGATTTATATAGACATGAATCATATTTATTGAATATACAGGTCCTTCTCAAAAAAATTAGCATATTGTGATAAAGTTCATTATTTTCCATAATGTAATGATATAAATTAAACTTTCATATATTTTAGATTCATTGCACACCAACTGAAATATTTCAGGTCTTTTATTGTTTTAATACTGATGATTTTGGCATGTTTCATCAGTACATCTTCATCTTCATACATCTTTTTTTTTTTTTAATATTCCAATGTAACAGTGAAATAATAGAATAAAAAAAATTCTTTCAAAAAAACAATTTTTTTCTTTCTTTCTTTCTTTCTTTCTTTCTTTCTTTTTCTTTCTTTCTTTCTTCTTTTCTTTCTTTCTTTCTTTCTTTTCTTCTTCTTCTACAACATTTTAACTATTTAACAATGTGTTACATATCAACACTCTTCAATGAGTCTTTTGGGCTTAACAATTATTCTCCTTGGCCTCACTGGTTTTTCTGCATTCAGAGATGACGATAGCGTACTATCTGCAAAGCTTTTCTTCGGGGTACTTTTCTGCCCAACATCTCTCTCATTGCAATGTTCCTTTGAAGCCAAAGAATTGCTCCCATCATCCACATTGAATTCTGTTTTTGGAATTTTCAGCAAATCCCTCCTATTTCTGCGAAGAGTATTACCATGCTCTGTGAACACTTTGTAAGATCTAGGCGCGATCTCTTTCAGAACTTTTGCTTTTGGTCCCCATTTACCGTCACATCTTACTCGCACCAAATCTTTACATTCCAATGGGCGCAATGGTTTTGCAGTTTTGTTGTAGGTGACCTCAGAGCTGCATTTCCTTGGCACAGATTGGTCCTTGCTTTGTAGCAAATGTTCAGCTGAGGGTAGCTTTGTCCTCAGCTTCCTACCCATCAGTAGTTCTGCTGGAGATTTTCCATCTTCTAAAGGTGTTGACCTGTAGTTCAGGATAGCAAGGTGAGGATCCTCCCCAGCTTCAGCTGCTTTCTTCAGTAGACGTTTCACAATCTGCACCGCCTTTTCGGCTAACCCATTTGACTCTGGGTAATATGGACTTGATGTGATGTGCTCGAATCCATATTGCTTTGCAAACTCTTTAATGTCAAGCCCACTGAATTGAGGTCCGTTGTCACTGACTAAAGTGACCGGGATTCCATGTCTGACAAAAATTGTTTTCAAATGCGAGATCACATGCTTTGCGGAGGTTTGTCTGTCAACAATGCAAATTCTGGATAGTTGGAGTAGTAATCCATGACAACTACACTGTAAAAAATTTCTGTAAATTTACAGCAGAAATGTACAGTACTGAACCGTTTTCTGAAATTACAGTTTCTTACCGTTAAATAGCACGTGATCTGTGGGGGAGGGAAGGAACCGCGAACGACGTACTTTGGCAGTTGGCAAGAGTGACTGACACACACGTCTTTGACTCTTTCTCGGTGGAAGCACAGCTTTCTTATTGAAGCTAATTTACAGGTACCAGACAACGGGTGAATCTAAAATAATTGTGTTCACTTTTAATCTTATTAATTTCACGCTTTAAAATAGTGGATGTAGCTAAATTTATTGTTCCTCAAATGTAAGCGTTTGTGTGTGTGTGTGTGTGTGTGTGTGTGTCTCTGCGCTCGAGCGTGCAGCATATTTGTGTTCTTTCATTGTACAAGTTACCCTAATATAGAGGGAAATGTAAAATAAGTGCGTTCTTTGGATTATTTTATTAAGTACCATATGTTTTTTAATTTACCGCTTTTCGCCAGTATGTTTTTTTTACGCGGTGGGGGATGGTGGAACAGCTAACGTAACGTTAGGTTAGTACGAGTGAATTGCACATGTCTGTCTCTCATTTGAAGTTAACTTATATGAACTTATTAAATGTCAGTGTTATTATTTTGGCTTTGTACAGCATATGAGCACAATCATTTTAACAGCATACTTTTGCACTCGATAAATTTGCTCGAACTAACGTTACGTGCATTAAGTCGTCGTCGATATAACAGAGGACATTCACTTAAGTTTCATTTGAACTTGTTCCTCAACGTTAAAACACGATTGTCTGTGTTTTGATAGCTGGATTGTGCTCTTCCATAGTGTAAAATGTTTACTTGCAAACTTTGTGCACACACATGCAGTACTTTACCTGCATTTGTGAGACACATGCGAATTCATATTCATGTCGCGAATGTCAGGTTTAATTGTGCATTGCCTGCTTGTAATAAGAGTTTCAAAAAGTTTTCAGCTTTCAAAACTCACTGTTATCGACACAAAGAGGGGAAATCTAAGCTCAAATCTATGCCATTGACTTCATTTGAATTAACGTGTCACTTGTGTCAAGTCAGGTGTGACACTATGAGTATATTTTATCAGCATCTTAAAACTCACATTAGAGAGGGGAGAAGCGTTTCATGTCCATTTCAGCAATGTGACAAGTCTTTTTCAATTGTGTCCACTTTTACAGCGCATGTATCTAGAAAACACTGTGATTGTTCAGAGGTAAACCTGATTGATTCAGTTGCACTTTCTCATAGCATACATGAGTGCTCTGAACAGCATCATGACATGCCACAGGACTGTCTTTGCAGTGATACGGATACTGATGGTGTGGAACAAGACACCTTTGGTGAAAGTGTGGACGAAGATCAGTTTTTGAGACATCTAGCTCTATTTTATCTCAAATTGCAATCAAAATGTCTAATTCCATCCTCCACTGTTCAAATAATTGTTGATCACCTTCAGGAAATTCATGAAATGAGTCACTCGCACCTACTTTTTAAATTGAGAGAAAAATTGAGTGCATTGGAGGTTGCAGAAGCAGACATAAATGCTATTTTGGAAATTTTGCACAGTGAAAATCTCTTTGAGACTTGCAATTCACAAAAACTTAAAACTGATCAAAAAAGAAAGACATTTTTCAAGAATACCTTCAACTATGTAGCACCAGTTCCACTTTGTCTTGGGACAAATGAGGCAGGCAAAGAGTGTTTTGCTCAATATGTTCCGATTAAAGATACAATTGGTTCTCTATTACAGATTGACACAGTTACAGAACATCGCAAACAAGTATTTTCTGGTGTACGTCCTCACAATGTTCTTCACGATGTATGGGATGGTAGCAACTTAAAAGGTAATGAGCTGCTCAATACAGACACCTCATCCTTTAGTTTAATCCTTTATCAGGATGCTTTGGAAGTAGCCAACCCACTGGGATCTGGCAGGAAAAAACATAAATTACTCTGTGTATATGCAACTCTTTTCTCGCAGATATTCCTCCACATCATAGATCACGCATTGACCAGATGCAGCTTGTTTTGCTTTGCAGGGAGCAGGACTTCAAGTATTTTGGCCAGGACAAAGTGTTTAGCCCTCTCATCAAAGACCTTAAAGACATTGAGGTAAGCGGCATTAATTTGCCTGATGGAACAGTGTACAGGGGAACGCTATCTGCAATTTGTGGGGATAATCTGGGCTCCCATGGCATTGGTGGATTTGTGGAAAATTTCACAAAAAGTGTGCATTTTTGCAGATACTGCAATATAGAAAGGGAAACGTTTAAAACAGATCCCTTGTTCAAAGCAAGTAAACGCACTTTACAGTCGTATAGGGATCTTGTTCAAAGTCAGACAAGTAATGCCACATCCAATGCCACTGGAGGTGTCAAATTTGACTCTGTGTTTAATGGACTACGTTACTTTCATGTTTGTCAGCCTGGGCTACCCCCTGTCTGGGACATGATATTTTTGAAGGTGTTGCATCATATGATTTAGCATTGTACATTAAGAATTTTGTCACAGTGGAGAAGCTGTTCACTTACCAGGAGTTAAATCGACGTATAAATCATTTAACATACTTTGGTAATGATGCAAACAACAAACCCAGAGATGTTGTTCCAGGGAGTGACAAACTTTCTGGCCATGCAGTTCAAAATTGGTATTTTCTTAGGATGTTGCCAGGATTGATTGGAGACAAAATTGTAAACCCATCTGAAAATGAGACTTGGCAGCTGGTTTTGCAACTACGAGAAATAGTAGAACTTGTATGTGCCCCAGCTATGTCCACTGGTCAGATAGCTTACTTGCAGGTTCTAATTGATGAGTATTTGCATACTCGATGGCAGTCTTTTCCCAATCATCCCCTCAGACCAAAACACCATTACATCAGTCACTATCCTGACCTGATTTTTCACTTTGGCCCTCTAATTCGTTTGTGGACACTGCGATTTGAGAGCAAACACTCCTATTTTAAACAGTGTGCTCGCAAATCACATAACTTTAAGAATTTGTGTCGAACACTCACTGAGAAGCATCAGCTTCTTCAGGCATATCTGTATGCTGGGAGCTACTTCCCACAAGACATTGAAGTAGAGAAAAGCACAGAGTTTTACCCAGGTGATTACAATGAAGACATCAGACGCTCAGTTTCAAATATGAACTTTGAGCCTATGAACACTGAGGTGGCCAGTGATGTTACAGTGAGAGGCACAAAATACAAAAAGAACATGTTTGTATTGATCAGTGACTCTGATGAGGGGCTTGTAGTTGGAAAGATCAAGCTAATTCTCATTCATCAGGGTGTGTCTTTACATTTTGTTGCTCAGGAATATCAGGCTGTTCGCCTTCCAAACATGGGCGTTTACAGAATTACACCATCAGAAAGAACATGCTGTGTAGATCTAAGGAATATTTTGGATTATTACCCATTGCTTGAGTACACTGTGTGTGGCATGCCTGTACTAATTCTGCACCACTCTTTTCTCTTTCTGTAGAAAAATGTCTACCTGGTTTGAAGAGGTTAAACATTTAATTCTTCAGACATTGCCCAGCCTGTCTCCTGACATTCTCCACCAGATCATTTCCAGTCTTCAAAGCTCAGGACTAGAATGCAAAGAAGACCTCAAATATGTTCAGCAAGAAGACCTTAAGGACATTTTACCTGTCATTCAAATCAGAAAGCTTCTTCAAATGTTTAAATCAGGTATGATGACATTTTAATCTGAATCTAAACTAAATAATTATCTATTTTAGTGTACAGCATTTTTCCAACAAAATACATCAACTAAATTATTGTATATAGTTTGAGCCGTTTAAATATTTTAGTGGAATTGGTCATGTATACATTTCTTGTTGTACTTCCAGCATATTTTGAAGCTAATCAGAAATATAACTTAATTATTTTAATCTCTTTACTAATCTTTATTGCTTTTTCTCTATGCTGTGATATTTGAAACCCTTTCAGAAACAGAGATGGTTACTCTGAATTTAGATGTACTACCAGCTCCATCAGTGTGTTCTTCATCTTCTCCATCAACTGCAACACACAGCCTTTCTTGCCTTGCATCTCACTTAGAGGCTTCCAGGCCAAGCCTGACCTTCACACAAATGCCCAGCATTTCCAAGACATGGGCTGAAACATTTCAAGTCCCTTGGGACAACATGCCTCCTGAAATCCGAATGGCAATCTCTACAGGAAAAAGACCGAAACCTGGAGAAAGGCGCCAGATGGTTAGAGTTCTGGTTGACGAAATGCGCAAGTTCGAACTTTGCCCAACACGTGCACAGTGTCTTACAATCTGTAAAAAGATTGTAAGGGAGAACCCTAACACTTTTGGAGACAAATTTCCAAATGGCTCATTAATAGGAGCGGGATATACATCACTCCTAATTCAAGTGAAGACAAGGGTTGAAAATTTGAACCGTGAAAGCAGCTTTGTCTGTCATCGAGCAAAGCCAAACTCAGGATGCAAAAGAGGACCAACAGACACCTATGGCTGTGTGAGATTTGAACCGCACCTTCCCCCTGAAGAGACTGCAGAGACAATAGAGTCCAAACGTCAAAGACTACATGACATTTACAGCCATGAGGGAATTGGCAGTGTAGAGAGAGCAGAAGTAAACACTCTTATGGAGACTACATTCTGTCTTTTGCGTCAGAAACTAAATTCCATACCAGCACCTTCAGTAGAAGACATTAGGAGCCAGTGGCCATACCTCTTCCACCAGAAGTCTATTTGTGCCCACTTCAAGTTGCTAACTGACATTGATGTGCTGAAAGCCTTTGACATGTCCATGAAAGAATGCGGAAATGCTATCGTTGAGTACTTCAAGAGCAAATCAAAGAATGAAAAGGTGAAGGATGTCCTGTCCCAGCCTGAAAACACAGAGATGGCACACCTGCATATCAAGCTTCTAATGTCCCATTTTCAGGAACTTGAAGATGGACTGGTGTTGCATGCAGATGTGAGTATTTAGTTTTCTTCTTTCTACTTTATTAAAGGAGAACTCCGGTCAATTTTAACATTGAGCTAATTTTTTTTTGCAAATTTGGAGTGCTGTCAGTACAGAGAACAACGTCAAAAATCGGTGTTGCCTACACCGTGTTATCCTCTTTTAAAAATTTGCACCCTATTGACCGGAGTTCTCCTTTAAGTGATGATATGTATTCTGATTTGTGTATTGTGTCCTCTTCAGGTTGCTGCATCTGCAGCTGATGTTGAGAAGAAACTTCTACCTGGAAGTCCTCGTCTTATTTTACTGGGTTAGTATGTTAAGAAGAAACATTGACAAATGGGGAAGATACAGTAAAATAAAATAAAACATTTCTAATTTGTATACAGTTGTTAAAGAATAGTTCACCCAAAAATGAAAATTGTCATTGTTTACTTATCCACATGTTCCAAACCTGTATAAATTAATTTGCTCTGCTGAATACTCCACACTGTTGTTGTTTTTTCCTTCCTACTGGAAAGCAATGGTGCCTCACAACTGTTGGGTTACAAACATGCTTCCAAATATATCATTTTGTGTTCATCAGTAAATTAAGACAGAATTACATTTTTGGGTGAACTATCCATATACATTTACAATGAAGTGTTCTCAAAGGTTCTCAAAGGCAGATCTTTAATTGAGTTGTGCCAATGTTTTCGTTATTGTTATATATATATATATATATATATATATATATATATTTTTTTTTTCGTTTGTTTGTTTTTGGTGTTTTTATTTTAGGTATGGGAGAGCAGACAAATGCTGTACGATAGATGATAAGCCTTGAAGGCCGTGTTATTTGTGAGTGTGTCCAGTCATCATTTTTGACTGCACTTTCAACCCTTTTTGCTGTGTACTACGTCTTCAACCTGCAGTATCAAGAGGAGGCTTGTTGCACATTGGAGTTTCTTCAAAGGTATGACACTTAAAGGGGATGGTTCACTTTGAAATTAATTTTTGATATGTTTCAGCTTACCTCAAGTGCATCCAAGATGTAGGTGTCTTTGTGTCCACAATATTTTCAATTTTGATATTTTTAGGTCAAACCGTTCTTGTCTGTCAGTCATATAATGCAGGCAATAGGGGTCCACCTTAAAAAGCATACACAGAGAACATGATTTAATGACTCGTAAACGTAAGTACACACTGATGGCCTAAGACACGAAACGAGTGGTTTGTGTGAGAAAACGAACAGTATTTATATAGTTTTTACCTCTTGTAAACACAGCCACGTCCAAGTGATCTGAGGTCGTGAGCGATTCGTTCTTTTCCGGAAAGCACCGGAAGTGAAACCTCGCGCGTGTACGTCACTCATTGTTTACACAGAACAGAGATTTTAGGTAAGACGGCTAATTAAAAGGGTACTAATTTGCGCTTATCCGGGATGTTTAAACCATCGTAAAAGAAAACAATTACAAAAAAATAAAACAATTGTATGAGTGACGTACACGCGGATTCACTTCCGGTGCTTTCCGAAAGTCCGAATCGCTGGCGATCTCAGATCACTTGGACGTGGCTGTGTTTACAAGAGGTAAAAACTATATAAATACTGTTCGTTTTCTCACATAAACCACTCGTTTCGTGTCTTAGGCCATCAGTGTGTACTTACATTTACGAGTCATTAAATCATGTTCTCTGTGTATGCTTTTTAAGGGCGACCCCTATTGCCTGCATTATATGACTGACAGACAAGAACGGTTTGACCTAAAAATATCAAAATTGAAAATATGGTGGACACAAAGACACCTACATCTTGGATGCACTTGAGGTAAGCTAAAACATATCAAAAATTAATTTCAAAGTGAACTATCCCTTTAAGTCCTTATTGCAATTTTTTTTTTTTTACCTTTCATCTTCATAAGAATTTTGATGCATCATTCTTGCATTCAATGGTAATTCCCTTTATCGAAAAAGGGAACTTCGAGATGCGTCGAACGACACGGTGGGAACGCCTCTTGCGTGATTGCGTCTGAAGCATCTATGCCAACTAGTCCAATGGAATGAGAGAATGAGTGTCACGGGCGGGTGACGTCATGAACCAGGAAAGGATAAGAGCACTTCCGCTGCTCGCCGGCATTTAGCTTCTGTTGCCTCAGCAAGCGATCTGTGTCAAACTGTCTCTGTCTATTTATTGTTGTCTGTTACAATATTGTCGGAAACGTTATGGCGAAACAAATGTACAAACAGTGTGTTCCTCCCTGCCCGCGTTTATTTAAACGGGTGGGGACACACACAGCTTTGTGTCATTTTGTTTGAGAGTAAGAGCATGCTGAGTGCTAACATTGTGAAAGTGAAACTACCAGATTAGCATGCTCTGCTCTCGCCTGTCACTATGATAGTGGCAGGCTCGCGATTCTCACGGGATGCAGGACCCGCGTTTGCCGAGGCGGCGCGGAGAATGCGTTCCTGGGGATCGCAAAAGGATCTTTTGGAGGGGTGGGAGAACGGTCCGAGGGCCTTTTCTTCTTCCTTGCCCGGAAGATCCAGCTCTATCTCTCCGGTGTTGGAAGCACGCTCTGCGGTTTCTTCCGCTCGGGGAGAGAGAGCCCTTTTTCCTTCATATTCTTCCTCCGAGGAGGTTTGTGTTTGAGAATATTGAAAGTGAAAGCAAGCACACACACTGTTGAATTAGATTCGCCATCTATTTTTCCAGTATATGATGAACTGGTGGAGGTTTTGTCCCGTGCTGTTAGTAAATTAAATATTTAATGGCCAGCTGGAAAAAGGAACGCTCGTCCTAAGAAACTTGACGAGCGTTTTCTTATTCTATCACATTATCTCCACCACGAGGCTTCCATTTTTTCCCTGATTTACACACTGAATATTTAAATTATGGAATAAACCGTATTTATCACTACTTTCAGCCCTCGTGTTAAATGTTTATTCAAGATTAGAGGGTTGAAAGATTACGGTTATGATATGATGCCCCAGGCTGAACAGAAATAAAAATAGGAAAATGCTATTTTTTCACCTGGTCCAGTATCATGATTTAAGCCTCTGCTTTGCTCATAAGCCTATACTAAAGAATCTCGCGTTTGCCGAGGCAGCGTGTAGGTTTAATGTTGTAATCAGAATCTAGCTCGGATCTCGCGTTTGCCGAGGCACCGCTTAGATTTCGAGTGTATTTTGCAAAAATAAGATTCTGTGGCTGGGATCTCGCGTTTGCCGAGGCAGCGCGTAGGTTTAAGCAGAACTACTTTGGTTTTATGGGTAAAGCTTATACGGCAGCAGGTCAGCTGGAGAATGTTTATAGAAATCTATATTATAATGCTCCAGGCTTATCAGGCCGATCTGCTGGGGTTCTGGATATAGCGAAATTTGAGCCTTCGGGTCTCTTCGGCGACGCATTCCATGC
Organism: Chrosomus eos; assembly: GCA_036326025.1. Classification (NCBI taxonomy): domain Eukaryota; kingdom Metazoa; phylum Chordata; class Actinopteri; order Cypriniformes; family Leuciscidae; genus Chrosomus; species Chrosomus eos. Next base: position 22,559,944 of record CM070824.1, on the reverse strand, counting down.
GGTCGTTGTTAGGTGATACAAGATATATATATATATATATAAAAATATATATATAATAAGGTTTCTCCCTCGCTGTGTCCAGCCCCCCTGGGGCTGCTGGGCGTGAGCAGCCCCAGCCGTCGAGTTCATCATATTATGTGCACAGAAAGAGAGTGCTGCGTCTCGTGTTCCTCCATGTAGATACTGGAGACAGACGCAACCCTCTCGACCGAAGTCGTCTAAGCCTAAGCCGGATCTGAGGACCGTTCTTCAGGCGAAGAAAATTTCGGTTCAAGGGTCTTGACGTTTAGGCGTCAGGCCTGTGAGGACAGCCCCGACCGAAGTAGAGTGGTGTACACCTCATTTCACGGTGCCCGTTCCATTTCGGGGTCCTCACGAGACCCTCCTGCCAACCCTGCCACCTCCGGTGCTTCAGGGCGCAGCGGTCTCCAGCGAGTCGCTGATGCTATGCTGCGGTACAGCATTGGTTTCGCGCCCTCTGAGGGGGGCTTTTGAGTAGTCAGGTCAGGTAGTTCCTGCCATTATGTTTCAGGCTCCAGATTTGGCTCCCTCAGTAACACCAGAGACCAGCCTCGAGGGGCTGGTTCCCTTAGTAAATTTTCTGGCAGCGTGGATTGTTCTGCCGAATATTTCTCATTGGGTCCTGCAGTTTGTAGAGAAGGGATACAGAATCCAGTTTGGCTCTCGTCCTCCTCATTACAGCGGGGTGCTGCCCACAGTGGTGCATCCCGAGCAGGCTCTGGTAATGGGACAAGAAGTAAAGGCCCTGTTAGCAAAGAAGCTATAGAACAGGTGTACTCACCCGTCAGAGAGTCGGGTTTTTACAGCCATTATTTCATTGTTCCAAAAAAGGATGGAGGGTTGCGTCCCTTTTAGATATTCGCCTGTTTATTCGGTCAGTTCAGAAACTAAAGTTCAAGTTAGCTGACCCTCAAACAGATCGTGACCCAAATCAGATCCGAGGACTGGTTCGTCACGATAGATCTAAAGGATGCATACTTCCATATCTCCATCCTCCCTCAGCACAGGAAGTTCCTGAGGTTTTCTTTCAGGGGCAAAGAATACCAATATCGGGTTCTTCCTTTCGGCCTAGCTTTGTCACCCCGCACGTTCACGAAATGCATGGATGCAGCTTTAGCCCCTCTCAGGCTTCAGGGCATACGCATTCTGAATTATATCGACTGGCTGATTCTAGCGGAATCAGAGCAGTTGGCGGTTCGGCACTGAGGTGTCGTTCTCGCTCATATAGAGATGTTGGGGTTGAGGCTCAATGCCAAGAAGAGTGTACTTTCTCCAGTACAGAGAACCACTTTCCTTGGTGTGGTATGGGATTTATTATCCTAACAGCCACAGAAGAGCTGAGGCTAGGCCAGTCACGCACTGTAAAACAGTTCGAGAGACTGTTGGGTCTACTGGCAGCAGCGTCCAACGGAATTCCTTTTGGCATGCTGTACATGAGACCTTTACAGTGCTGGCTCAGGACCAGAAGGTTCTCCCCGAGGGGAAACCCACTTTGCATATCAAGGCACGCGGCGATGCTTTCGTGCCTTAGTTATATGTAAATTCTGGTTCTTAACCCAGGGTCCGGTGTTGGGAGCTCTTTGCCATCGAGTAGTGATCTCGACAGATGCTTCTCTCACCGGCTGGGGAGCGGTAATGGAAGGCCGCTCGGTTCAGGGTCTGTGGAAAAGCCATCATCTTTCTTGGCACATAAATTGCCTGGAGATGATGGCCGTCTTCAATGCGTTGAGACATTTCCTTCCGGACCTAAGAGGCTATCATGTGCTCGTTCGAACAGACAACACATCAGTGGTCTCTTATCTGAACCGCCAGGGGGGTCTGCGCTCGCGTCCGCTTTGCAAACTGGCGCACCAGATCCTCCTGTGGTCTCTGGGGAAGGTACTCTCTCTGAGGGCAGTGTATATTCCCTGTCTCAAAGAATTAGCATATTTTATCCGACCAATAAAAGATGTGTTTTTAATACAAAAAAAGTCATATATTTTTTTTTAATTCTTCAAATAATTATGTTCAGTTATGCACTCAATACTTGGTCGGGAATCCTTTTGCAGAAATGACTGCTTTAATGTGGCGTGGCATGGAGGCAATCAGCCTGTGGCACTGCTGAGGTGTTATGGAGGCCCAGGATGCTTCGATAGCGGCCTTAAGCTCATCCAGAGTGTTGGGTCTTGCGTCTCTCAACTTTCTCTTCACAATATCCCACAGATTCTCTATGGGGTTCAGGTCAGGAGAGTTGGCAGGCCATTTGAGCACAGTAATGCCATGGTCAGTAAACTATTTACCAGTGGTTTTGGCACTGTGAGCAGGTGGCAGGTCGTGCTGAAAAATTAAATCTTCATCTCCATAAATCTTTTCAGCAGATGGAAGCATGAAGTGCTCCAAAATCTCCTGATAGCTAGCTGCATTGACCCTGCCCTTGATAAAACACAGTGGACCAATACCAGCAGCTGACATGACACCCCAGACCATCACTGACTGTGGGTACTTGACACTGGACTTCAGGCATTTTGGCATTTCCTTCTCCCCAGTCTTCCTCCAGACTCTGGCACCTTGATTTCCGAATGACATGCAAAAAAAGTACTTTGGACCACTGAGCAACAGTCCAGTGCTGCTTCTCTGTAGCCCAGGTCAGGCGCTTCTGCCGCTGTTTCTGGTTCAAAAGTGGCTTGACCTGGGGAATGCGGCACCTGTAGCCCATTTCCTGCACACGCCTGTGCTCCAGACTCAGTCCTTTGCTTCCGCAGGTCCACCAAGGTCTGGAATCGGTCCTCCTCCACAATCTTCCTCAGGGTCCGGTCACCTTTTCTCGTTGTGCAGCGTTTTTTTGCCACACTTTTTCCTTCCCACAGACTTCCCACTGAGGTGCCTTGATACAGCACTCTGGGAACAGCCTATTTGTTCAGAAATGTCTTTCTGTGTCTTACCCTCTTGCTTGAGGGTGTCAATGATGGCCTTCTGGACAGCATGATTGCAGTTTTGAGTAATGAAACAGGCTGAGAGTTTTTAAAAGCCTCAGGAATCTTTTGCAGGTGTTTAGAGTTAATAAGTTGATTCAGATGATTAGGTCAATAGCTCGTTTAGAGAATGTTTTCATGATATGCTAATTTTTTGAGAGAGGAATTTTGGGTTTTCATGAGCTGTGTGCCAAAATCATCAGTATTAAAACAATAAAAGATCTGAAATATTTCAGTTGGTGTGCAATGAATCTAAAACATATGAAAGTTTAATTTTTATCATTACATTATGGAAAATAATGAACTTTATCACAATATGCTAATTTTTTGAGAAGGACCTGTATACCCAAATGCGTCGATTTAATCATTATGAGCGCTGGAGACTCTGATGTTGTCAGGGTTTGTGCAGGTGCTGAAGACGAGGACACGGAATTTCCATATAATAGGTTTAATAAACAAAATGAAACTTCCAAAAATGAAACAAGAACAAAACTCCAGGAAATCAGGATTTACACACAACCACACATGGACGACGATCGACCAACACTGAGGGAAAACACAGGGCTTAAAAGAACTGAACCAAACAAGATAATTAACTGAAAACAGGTGCATAAAATTGACACAAACGAGGAGCGGGAAAACTAACAGGACTAAACCAAAAATCACAAAAGACAGGGGAAGACAAGATACAAAACAGAACAGAACACATCAAAACGTGACAGTACCTCCCCCCTCCCCGAAGGCGCGTCCTCGCGCCGTATAACATCCAAAGGGGTGGGAGGGTGGGCGCCCTGGAGGCTGACGAGGGCATGGTGCAGGTCCAGGAAGCCTCCAGGGCGGAGCAGGCTGTGGGCGTGGCCACGACGGTGCAGGCTGTGGGCGTGGCCACGACGGTGCAGGCTGTGGGCGTGGCCAAGGCGGAGCAGGCTGTGGGCGTGGCCATGACGGTGCTGTGAGACTCTCGGGCGTCCAGGGCGGAACTGTGAGACCCTCGGGCGTCCAAGGCGGTGCAGGCTCTTCAGGTGGCCACGGCGGTGAAGACCCTTCAGGTGGCCGTGGTGGTGAAGACCCTTCAGGTGGCCATGGCGGTGCAGACCCTTCAGGTGGCCATGGCGGTGCAGACCCTTCAGGTGGCCATGGCGGTGCAGACCCTTCAGGTGGCCATGGCGGTGCAGACCCTTCAGGTGACCATGGCGGTGCAGACCCTTCAGGTGGCCATGGCGGTGCAGACCCTTCAGGTGGCCATGGCGGTGTTATCTTTTCGGGCCTCCGTGGATCTTTGGCCGGCCACGGCGAAGGCGTATGGCGCCCCCCCAAAATTTTCTTGGGGAGGACAGGCTCATGATCGGGAACTGACTTGACATCAACGGGCGCTGGGTCAACGGGTTCTGGGTCAACGGGCTCTGGGTCTGGGTCAACGGGTTCTGGGTCTGGGTCAACGGGCTCTGGCTCTGGCTCTGGGTCAACGGGCTCTGGCTCTGGCGCTGGGTCAACGGGCTCTGGCTCTGGCGCTGGGTCAACGGGCTCTGGCTCTGGCGCTGGGTCAACGGGCTCTGGCTCTGGCGCTGGGTCAACGGGCTCTGGCTCTGGGTCAACGGGCTCTGGCTCTGGCGCTGGGTCAACGGGCTCTGGCTCTGACGCTGGGTCAACGGGCTCTGGCTCTGGCGCTGGGTCAACGGGCTCTGGCTCTGGCGCTGGGTCAACGGGCTCTGGCTCTGGCACTGGGTCAACGGGCTCTGGCTCTGGCGCTGGGTCAACGGGCTCTGGCTCTGGGTCAACGGGCTCTGGCTCTGGCTCTGGGTCAACGGGCTCCGTGCTGGATTGGACCAGCATATCAGGAAACTCGGGGCTGGACGGGACCAGCATATCAGGAAACTCAGGGCTGGACGGGACCAGCATATCAGGAAACTCGGGGCTGGACGGGACCAGCATATCAGGAAACTCGGGGCTGGACGGGACCAGCATATCAGGAAACTCGGGGCTGGACGGGACCAGCGGTGAAGGCTTGATTGGGCTGGACGGGACCAGCTGTGAAGGCTCTGGGGGAAGAAGCTCTGGAAGGTCGTCAAACGGGTCAGGCTCTGGCGTGCATGCAATGGGCTCAGGCGTTGGCGTGCAGGTGATGGGCTCTTGCTGGCCGTGGAGATCGGGCTGGATGTCTCCCACGGTGAATGAGGAACCACACACCCACAGCGTACGGGCAATGAATTTTACTAACGGGAGGTGGAGATCTCCCAACAACAGTCTCTGAGCGAGGGTATCGTCCATCCCACTCCAAAACTCATGTGTCAGGGACTCCTCGTCCCAATTAGAGTCCCGGAAAAGATGGAGATATATCTCCGCATATTCTTCCAGAGTCCGGCCATCTTGTGGGACACAGAGTTCGTAGTTCATTCCCTTTTTTTTTTTGTTATGGTCGATCGTTCTGTCAGGGTTTGTGCAGGTGCTGAAGACGAGGACACGGAATTTCCATATAATAGGTTTAATAAACAAAATGAAACTTCCAAAAATGAAACAAGAACAAAACTCCAGGAAATCAGGATTTACACACAACCACACATGGACGACGATCGACCAACACTGAGGGAAAACACAGGGCTTAAAAGAACTGAACCAAACAAGATAATTAACTGAAAACAGGTGCATAAAATTGACACAAACGAGGAGCGGGAAAACTAACAGGACTAAACCAAAAATCACAAAAGACAGGGGAAGACAAGATACAAAACAGAACAGAACACATCAAAACGTGACAGATGTACTGTGTTTTCAATACATACTGGCAGCCTGAAGGCGCCCTGTGCACATATGCAGTCCATATTTGGAACACACGAAGAAGTGCCATATGTGACATTCCAGGAAGTCCCTGACACAAACACTAACAGAGATCGCTGTAACATGCAGATAAATATGTTTTGAAGACAATAAACATGATTGCAATGATATTTGATTAACCTGTGTTCTTCGAGCCATGTCAGGTATTTTCATAATAATAGATTATATTTAATGTAATGCCAATCGATAGACTTTATCATCGTGCAGAATACTATAAAATAATATATTTTCTGTCAGATTTTTATCTGAAGCCAAATCAGAGCACAGAAGGTTATTTAAAACACTCAACTTGTGCTATAAAGTAAGTTTTAGAGCAAAAACATGGTTTTCATCTCATGAATTGTCGTGTATTGATGGTGTGCTAAGCTAAAAGCTAAAATGCTAGCTAGACCTTGGTGCACCTGCTACCTAGCTGTTATTTTTATGAATATTTCTAAATAGGACTGCTTGCTGAAATGTTTATTTTTTCAAGAATGTCATTTTATATAGTTTCAAATGTAAGATGAGAACTTTGAACACATTCCCTAAAAGAGATTAGGGATTGAAACAGTGTGAATAGCCAGTCGTTAGTAATTATAATGCAGACAAATGAAAAGCATATTGTGCAGGGGAGAATTACACTGAATGGGGATCGTTTACACCACATAAACAATAGAGACAATAGACTGAATAGATGCTTAGAAGATGACAATAAACATCAGTTTGCATTTTAGAGTCTAATCAAAATAAAGTCGTATGACATGATCTTGAAAAACATTTAACTAAATAAAGAGTTTTAGACATATCATCTTCAGATTTTAAATATAACATGGTCAGACATGTGGCTTTAGCTGCAGTGCATTTCTAGATTGATACAATGCCAACTTCAATTTTATTTTCATGAAAATATTTCATAAAAATAAATTTCTAATAACTTGACAAAACTTTGAAGCTATTTATAACATTTTTTTTTTTCATTATGACAATAATTAATTCTACATTTGCAATAAACTGCCAGGTGTCAGCTTTCAAATGAGATCATACTTGTGCTTTTAGAACAAATGGTTCATGAACTGTATCTGTTTCAGTTTGGGTATGCCATTTCTGGGGATTTTTCAAAAGTGGGGTTGCAGCTTAACAGGTTAAGTTATTTGTTATAATCGCGCTATTGAATAGTGTCTGTAAACCGCAAAAAGACTGTTTAAATATGAATTGCGTGTCTGTGTGTGAATGAATGAACAGTTGCTTGCGCAATGTTACTACAGCTGTACATCTGTGCCGTTCATTCACTTTCGCGCCTACATTAGTAAACGTTATTTTTACATGAACACATCCAAACTATATTGCTATAGCCTACTGAGATTTGTTCTAATCGCGATATAGAATAGTGTCTGTAAACGCAAAAAGACTGTTTAAATATGAATCGGGTGTCTGTGTCAGGCTTGTGCACAATTCAGAATGGAATTGAGAATGACTCCTTAAAGGTGCTCTAAGCGATGTCACACGTTTTTAAGGCCAAAACATTTTTTGTCACATACAGCAAACATCTCCTCACTATCCGCTAGCTGCCTGTCCCCTGAACACACTGTAAAAATGTAAAAACTGTTCCAGCCAATAACGACAAGATGCAGTGGCATAGGTTTGATTTTGAAATTGGTGGGGACGGCAGTGGCGTAGCCCTCCCTCTAGGGGGGTTCGGAAAAATTTTTGTACATTTTAAGGTTAAATGCATCAATCTGGTGCACATTGAGAGCTCAAAATTAAGAGCTTCAACCGGCTTCGACCCATGAACTGTGCACATTGAACAAAGAAAAAGCATTGACTTGTAGCCTACCTAAAGAGGGCTCAAACATCTTTTTAGTTATGATATAGAGTCTCTGTCTACATTAGGCTACATTATATTTTGTATTACGCTATAGAATAGGAAAATTGAAATTACTTTTGTCCTAATTTTTTCACTTGTAAGAAATAAACCCTTGAGCTTTTATTTAGGAGAAAACACCAGATCACCATGCTGATCGTGTGAGCAAGAGCACACTTTTCTTTAAATCAGGCAGCACAAACAGAATGCCTAACGTTACTTAATTAAAGTCTTGTGCTGTTTAGCCAAAAAAAAAAACGAAATATAATACCGAAAACACTCGACATGTCAACAAAACATAAACATAACATCTTCCCTAACACATATCAAGCCTATTTAAAAACCTTGTTCAAAGCATAAACACTCATTCAAAGTACCTGGAAAAGGGAGATGTAAATAACTATATAACCATAAGTCCCCGCTTCCTCAGAGCGAGCTGACCGATAAATCTAACACATCAAGAGAGGCGGGACTTAAGGCACAACAGCCAATCATCAGCCGCTCACACTCAAAGCCGGTGTCATGTTTGAGAGAGGAGAGGAGGCAGCCGCAGCGAGCGCAGACACAGAGCGCCAGAGAAACGGAGGAGCGACGGTAGTAGCGCGTTTGTGCAAAACTGCGGAAAAACTGCAGAAAAAGTGCGGGTGTTGAACCCTCTCACCGGGAAAAATGTGGGTGTTAAAACCCACCTCCCCCACGGGTGCGACGCCCCCGTCAATATATAAATATATTTTAAGTTTTGATAGAAATTATTGCTAGGGATATTTCAGTGTTACTGGAGGGAGTGTCTATCTAGCCTCCGTTTTGTTTGACAATAGTTCGAACGTCAACAAGAAGTGATGTCTCCCAGGATCGCTTAGAGAACCTTTAAAGTCCCTGTAAAGTCAAAATGAAGTATGTGTTCTGAGTTTGTCACACCACAGAAAAATGTGTTATTAGTCACCCAGCCAAATTTGAATGATAAAAAAAGCCAGCAAGTACATAAAATAAGCTATCAAAATCTTGAAAAAATGAGCAGTATTCTCTGCTCTCAAACGCTGGGGGCGTGTCCGCTGGCTGCGCTGAAACCGCGCCCACTCGCGGGAAAGCTGCCGTCGCCACACACACACACTCAACTCTACAGCCGGAATGAATGCTCGCACGGTGGGCACGCACTGCCGATTACGGCACGAGTTGTCGGCGCGACGGGAGGATGAATGCCAAGGCGGGAGTCGTTTCGGCCCCATTCACCAGTAACAGCGGATTATCGTGATTCCCAGTTGTCTCCGACGGAAAATTTATACAACTATCCAGTGTAAAATGATCACTTACAGAGGTGGGTTTTGGCGGTGATCCTCAGCTCTCCATCAAGGTGGCTCTTTACAAAATTAATCCACTTCTTCTTGATGTAATCGTTTTTCGGAAATTTAAATAAGGACACCGATCTGTTTTGTACGTGATCCGGTGATCGCATCCAGGTAGTAGGCCTACGCATTTCCGTGACGAAGGCATAGCTAGCTAGCAATCTGTAGGCTGTGACTAATAATAGTACTGACAGTAACTCGCGATTGAGCGGCAAACTGATGCGAATGTGCTCTATTAATAATGTTAGGAGCGGCCAGCCTCAGGGGCTCCAGTGCGTCATCAAGAAGAGGCGTGTGCATGAGCTCAGGGGCTCCAGTGCGTCATCGAGCCCCGTTTTAGCCCCGCCCAGAAAATCCGGAAAATAGCAATGGTGAAAAACTGTTTAACGGTCTAACTCCACAATTCAGTACTTCACAGTTCACAGTCTTTGTAATATGTTTTAGCAATACATTTCTAACATTTATAATGTGTTTAGAATTTTTTTTTGAAATTGCCTTTACAGGGACTTTAATTCCAATTCAATTCTTGAATTTGAATTGAATTTGAATTTATGTCAAAAACAGGATCTAGAATTACAATTCGAATTTGAATTAAAGGAAGCAAAATTGCAATTCAAAACAAATTCTAAGAAATTCATATAGATATTTTAAGTGAAGTGTTTATCAATGAAGCTTTACAGTATATTTCAGACATGATTGCATTACATATTCTATAAATGATATTAGTTTTAACTACTAGTACAGATTACATTAACAGGAAATATTTTACCCCAGCAATGAATGTTAAAAGCTCTAGTCACAGAACAAATAATTGAGTTTGATTTATTGTAAAACTTACTGTCTGTAAGTTGCTTTGCAATTACATTGAAATAAACATGAGTTTTAATTTAATGCATCCTGAGAGTGTTTATTTGGTCCAGAAACAGTATAAATTATATATAAATGAGGCCATAAATGATGTTGAAAATATGTCCACAATGGCCACATTTGAACTAGTTTTTAACCTTGTACGAAGAGGGTCCATGAATGTCAATATCGGACGTGCAGAACACGTCAAAAAAAGACGTCATAAAAACTTTCATTCTGGCTCCTCAGTGGACGTCTTTTCAACGTACGACTTTTGTGACAAAGACGTTGAAAAGACATCTTTTGGACATCGCTAACTGTAATAAAAATTATGTTATTGAATTACAAAATACAATGTAATTGTATTTAGTTGTATTACTGAGGTAAAATGTGAAATTTAATTAGTTACTAATAAAATTAAAATGAAATTGCTTTACATTGATAAAGTAATCCAAATAAAGTAATCCAAACCACATTTATAATGGGTAACTTATAACAGTAAGCAATTACATTTCCAAAGTAACCTTCCTAATGCTGAAAGTATGTGAGATTCAACACATTCTTTCTGTTGTGTGACTGTGTGGAATTTCTTTGAATTGGCATGAATTTAATTATATTTCCTGTCATTCCAATTCAAATTCAAATTCACAAGCCTGGTCTGTGTGTGAGTGAATAAATGAACGCAGAGATGCGCACTGTTACAGACAAAATATGAAAGACAACATTTCATTGACTAGTTTTGGATAGATTATAAAGTTTTTACTCTAAAACAGACATCAAATAAGCGTTTGTTAGACAGTTTCTGCTCATATGTTAAGTATATAGTATGTTTTGTCAAAAATAAACTAATCAACTGTTATAGTGTTTGTTCCAATGTAAGCTATATCAAAATAATGACTCCTTAACTTTGAAATATGTATGATAAAATGTATTGTATTTTAATGTATTATATACTTTAAAAATAATACTTTATAAGACATTTAAGGAAAATACCATTTTCTTTTCAAGATGTTTCCAACTCTAACTTTGAATCAATTCTATAGAATGGCCCTTATAATCTATTTGAACAAGATTTGTTTCCAGGTATGACTAAAAATGTGCTTTTGACTTTCATTTATATTTTGATTTTATATATACAACCCTAAATCAGAAGAATTTGGGACATTTTGTAAAATGCAATAAAATCAAGAATCTGTTATTTGTTCATTCTTTTTAACCTTTTTTAACTGACAAAAGTACAAAGAAAAGTCTTCCAATGTTTTCACTGACCAAAAAGTTTTCTGACCAAAAATGTTTTCACTGACCAAAAGAGGGCGTATTGCGGCAGCAAGCGCGACATGCGTGTCAGGAGCTCTCCTGGCGCTTTTAGTTTTTGGAGTTATTTTAAACTTGGCAGATTCTGGACCGTTTGAAACTATAAAGCGAGTCTCCCAAAATATAATAGTGTATCGAGAAACAACTCTAATGAAACATTTCGGTAACGGAAAGCATATTTTAATGCAGTCGTTTGTAAACACTGCGGCTGGCCGGGATCCACACAAGCGAAGTAGCGCTAATGTCCGGGGCAAACGCCAAAGTGACGGTGGGATCATTATCATACTTTACCTACTGCTGTCTGGAGATGTGCACCCGTGCCCGGGTCCGATTTCCCGTGGTGCCAACTGAAGAGTCGCGGAGAGTATTATCCCTGCTTCTCAGGGGTTGGGGCTCGCTCGACATCGACCGGGTGGCGGGGAACGGGGAGTGGGCTGTGACGCCGGGCTTGGTGAGCCCCGAAGGCTTGGGCTGGCCATCTTAAAGGGGCTTGGACCGACAACAACGGGGCTTTTACCGTGGAGGAGCAGAAATCTATTTCCCTGCCCTACGTTTCTGACCCTACTGGTCTATATCGTCCTGTTGACACGGTAACTGGTCACTGCGCTCAAGGTAAGCGTGAAAATCTGCACGGCACAACCCACAGTGCATTCAAAAGCATCATAAATCGTGCTCTGAAAAAACACCGCAAACTGAACTTTTTTAAAACTGTCAATCACTCTCGACTGATCTGGGATCAACAACTCAAACCTAGGGGTCTTTTTGGAGGACATATGAACATCCGTAGCCTCACCCCAAAATCTGAACAAGTACATCATCTTCTTGCTAACTCTAACTTAGACTTCTTAGGCCTGTCAGAATCGTGGTTATAGTAGGTTGCCAACCAGAATACCTATTACCGTCGCGGCGTAAAAAAAAAAAAAAAAAGTCGCATTTCAAAGTCATTCGCGAAATGACCGCCAGGTGGCTGTGGAGGGGGGAAATCACCCACCGGCAAATCGCACCTTTAACCATGTGCGATTTGCCGGTGGGTGATTTGCCCCCTCCACAGTAGCGAATCAATGTTATATAGGCCTACCCTAAATAGACCATATCAAATATATATATATATATTATATATATAATATAAAACACGCACGTTTAAACAACAAACAATAAAATTTGAACCAGCGCTTCTGCTCCTGTTTTGAGAGATAACATGCAGCGCGTTTCAGTTACGATCCTGGTTCCAGTGGCCTTAATACATTCACGGCTTTTTAAAATGTCACAAAGCGTTTTGAGGTGGTTTTGAACGAAATATTGAAGTTTATAATTAAGTATTTTGAATGGGGTTGAAAATGGGGTTTTATTCTGCCATTGAATTAGAGTTCGACAAACGCAGCGGCTGGTTCACTTGAATTTATTTTTTGTTCTGCTAAAATAACTTAATAGACTATAGCCTACTTCGTAATTTTTGGTCATACAGATATGATATCATATTTTAAAACTGTAAAAGTTCTACTTTTATTCATGTAAAGTAGGCTACACTCACAATAGGCTAACAACAAAACGTTTTCTCACTCATTTGAGCGAACACACACTGGAGAAACAAACGTTTGGGCTTTTCTCATTGAGCTACGACATGGCCGAGTGGTAGAACTGACGGTTCGATCAATCAGAAGACATGCGTTCAAATCCCGAACAAACATGGACTACTGTAACAATTTTATGTTTTAGGCTATTAATGCAGATTTGTTTAGTTCTAAAACTCTGTTACACCATATATTTTTTTTGCTTATATTTATAAAATAAAATTACCATGCATTTCCATTTTACACTAAGGAACAAATAGTAGGCTATCCAACAGAACGACTTTACATCTGTAGCTATAATAATACCAATCGTTCAATAGCAGTTTTGTAAAAAAAAAATATATATATATATAGGCCTAGCCTATATATAACTATATTTGTTTTATTCCTTATAGCCTACATAGAGTTTTTAAAAACATGGTTTTAAGTAAAGTTTTCGACAAACGAGGCGGCACATTCATTTGATATATTTTTCTCATAACAGCTAAAATAACTTAATAGGCTATACGTGATTTTGGGTCATACAGATAAGAGTAGAGTAGCCTACATCGTTCAAAACTGTAAACTTTTTTTAGGCTAACGACAAAAGTTTATCTGTCGTCTCGGTCTCCGGGAACTGCGCGTCACAAAAATGAACCGAAAGCCACTTGCCTCAGCTCAGTCAAGATAGGAAATCGGCTATGTCTAAAGCCTTTAAATGTCTAAATATTTAGGCTAATAAATGTTATCTGATTATGTAATCCATATGAAAACGAGAGGGTAACGCTTTATTTTACGACCCGCAATTATAGCGTACTTCCGTGTAGGTATAGGCGAACAATATGTTAAGTTTGGGGTAATAAAGGGGTAACAAGCAGATAGTATACAACCTGCAAATAACTTCGTAAGTAAACTGAAATTACGGTGTACGCAGAAACGTACACCATAATTTCGATTTACTTACGAAGTTATTTACAGGTTGTATATCTGCTTGTTACCCCTTTATTACCCAAAACTTAACATATTGTTCCCTCATACCTACACGGAAGTACGCTATAATTACAGAAACGTACACCATAATTTCGGTGTATACTTACGCAGTTGTTTGCGGGTCGTAAAATATAGTGTTACCAACGAGAGGTACAGAGAATCTGCTCAAATATATTTATGATGTGAGCGCCTCCAAATGAGAAAATGACAAGGTGAAAATCTCGCTCTAATTAAATGTAGAGACTAAATCACCCTGAATTAAAATGTAAAAACAGATCAAATCATTTATTTGTCGAAGTGTTGCTATATTATTTCATTTAAAGTTCAAAATTATTATCTAAATGTTATTTAGTTTATCAGCAGAACCAGGAAGCACCGAGATTTATTTGAATAATAATAATAATTTAAAAAATAACCAATTCACAATTTACATGCCTGGATCCAAAGATCCCTGTAGAATTTAATATTGAGTTGAGCATTTTGTTTGTGACAACAAAATGAACATGCGTTTTAAGATTATATTTAGTTTTGCTTGGAAAAAGCAGGCCCAAACCAGTTTTATTTCTTAAATTATTAATAATGAAATAAGATTATATTTAGTTTTGCTTGAAAAAGCTGGCCCAACAGTTTTATTTCTTAATTATTAAATAATGAAAGTTTAATAATAAACTTTTATGACAGAAATATCACTACATGTAGCTTAAATCATTTAATTCCTTCATTATCAACACTTCAATAGACTACTGCTAATGTATAGAAGAGCGATTTAAGTGTGAATTGCGACTTCTCTTTAATTTAAGTCAGTCTCAGACTCAGAGAGCCTGTGGGGGGTTTGGAGGGACAGTTCAGCGTGATGCAGGACAATAGGTGCTAATGTTCCTCTTTCATAGGGAGAGTGTCGGATAGCCAGCCTGATGAGCAGGCAAAGACAAAATTATTTTAAGGATACATCTCTCGATGTAATACATGTCTCGATTAAATTATAAATATTGTAGTTTATTTATTGTAGCCTATTTAAAGTTTTTTCACACACAAATTTAAATTGAAGTGTTCAATCCAGTTGTTTCAACTGGTTTTGTAGAGTTTAAGAATTGATCAAGGGAGACTAAATAAACTTGCTGAGATCCAGCGCGAGAGAGGCAAAACTCATGTTTTTAATTTATGTTGCTTTGGACTATTTTCGATTTGTAGCCTACCTAAAACCCTGTTTTAAATTTAAAAAAAAAACTGTCCCACCACTTTATTTAAACCTTGAATTGTTCGATGGGGTTCCAAATTTAAGTATTTTTAGTGTTTTTTACATTACACAATAATTTAGCAGACTAAAGACGAGCTTCTTCCTTTTCATTTTCTGACGCAATCGGCTAACAATCTTCCTTCAACAGTTTTGTCGTCTGTGCAACGGCTCTACAGGAATGTAGCAATGTTGTAATGTGCCATTGATAATTAAACAAAACGCTTGACTTTAAATAAATAAACAGTTAATAAACTCGCAAATAAACAGTTACCTATTTAAGCATCAAGAACGGTTAAAGTTTAATGCTGTCGGCCAACATAATGTTATATTGAGATTCGAGCACGGGTCTCTTGAAGCTCGTGTCGTTGCGTTAACCACAGAGCTACCGCCTGAACGCTGTTAAGCAATATCTTATGCTCTTGCAAAGCCTCATTGATGTAGCCTAATATGTTTCTATTGCAATGTTTTATATGGAAATGTTTTCATTATTTATTCAATTTAATTTAAGTATTGTGATGAATTATTTATTATATCTGCGAAGCGGCAGATTACGCAATAGAGAAAATGTCACAGTGTTGGGTTTGTGTCCCCCTGATGTCCACTAGATGTCCTCCTTTCCCACGGTGTCCTTCATTTATGAACTACATTTCCCACGATCCTTTGTCTCATCATTGCACTCAGCTGTTCCTTATCACTGATCATTGCACTCAGCTGTTTCCCATCACCTTGTTAGTTCTGTGTGTGTGTGTATATACCCTGTCTGTTTTAGTGTTTATCACGGAGTCGTCACATATTGTCACCACACTTCTGAGGTCTGTCTTTCTAGTCTGTTTCTTGTTTGGTTTCTTGTTGTTTTGGATTGATTATATGGACTTTGACCCTTGCCTGGATGACTACGATTTGGATTATACTTAATAAAACCCACTGCATTTGGATCTACTTTTTCCCATGTGTGCCCGTGACAGAGAATAAACGAACACTTTTCGAGTCTGTGATTGTAGCGCCTCTTAGCGGTTAAAGGCAGCAAATACACCCCGAAATTTACCGCCGCGGCAGAGAAATTATTATTCTGGTTGGTAACCTACTGTACATAACAACTCTCTATCTGCTGCACTGTATGTACCAGGAAATACTATCTTTATACGGGACAGAACTGAGGGAAGAGGGGGAGGAGTCATGATTTACATAAAAGTTTATATCAACTGTCACCAAATATGTTGGCCTTTTGACTATGATTTGGAGTGTATTGGGTTGAATATAGTTCTCTCATTTGAAATGTCTTTTGTGCTCATTGTTGTATATCGTCCACCCTCTTCTAACAATGATTTTTATAGCACTTTTAAAAAGATACTTCAAGCTTGTGATTTTAAAACCGAGGTAATACTTCTTGGTGATCTAAACTGTAACTGGCTAAATAAGACTAATATGAAACCCCTTAACCCTTAAAGACCTAGACCATTTTTGGAGCACATGACTCGCCTGCTCTTTTCTTTGTTTTTCTAACCCATTATAGCAGTCAGCATCAGGTACCATATATCATTTTAAACATGAAGGAACTTGATGTTTCAATCTAGCTCATTTAAATTACCAATTTTACATTTATTTTGTCTTAGAATGGATAAATTTACCAGATTTAAGAAAAACGGCAGCAGAATTTTTTTTTTTTTTTTTACTCAGCTCAAACAAATCTACGGAAGCCCTGAACCGCAAACGTAAAAAAAAAAAAAAATCAGTAAAAAAAAAAAATTAATTAAGTCGCTTGGTTAAATAAAATCAATAAAAAAATTTTTAATCATTTCGAGATTAAAGTCGAAACATTTCGAGATTAAAGTCGAAACATTTCGAGATTAAAGTCGAAACATTTCGAGATTAAAGTCGAAACATTTCGAGATTAAAGTCGAACATTTCGGATTAAAGTCGAAACATTTCGAGATTAAAGTCGAAACATTTCGAGATTAAAGTCGAAACATTTCGAGATTAAAGTCGAATAAAAACATTTCGAGATTAAGTCGAAAATTCGAGATTAGTCGAAACATTTCGAGATTAAAGTCGAAACATTTCGAGATTAAAGTCGAAACATTTCGAGATTAAAGAAATTTGAGATAAGTCGAACATTTCGAGATTAAAGTCGAAACATTTCGAGATTAAAGTCGAAACATTTCGAGATTAAAGTCGAAACATTTCGAGATTAAAGTCGAAACATTTCGAGATTAAAGTCGAAACATTTCGAGATTAAAGTCGAAACATTTCGAGATTAAAGTCGAAACCATTTCGAGATTAAAGTCGAAACCATTTCGAGATTAAAGTCGAAACCATTTCGAGATTAAAGTCGAAACCATTTCGAGATTAAAGTCGAAACCATTTCGAGATTAAAGTCAAAATTACAAACACGCAGCCTCATTGACGTGAAACACACTACAGCCCTGCGCCAGCCGTGTTGAACAGGGAGCCAAAAACTTTCACGATCCATCAGGTATGCTTAGTAGCCTCCTATACTATAGGCCTAACTATTTTAGTCAACCTTTACACATTTGTGTAGCAGCTAAATGTAGTTTGATGGCGTTGCACAAGATAGACGGTGGCGTTAAGGGTAAACTGTATTGCACTAATGCTGCAATCGTGTGGGCTACCTTGCCCTTTATGTAGCTACAGTAAACCTCACTAAACAAGAGATAAAATTTAATATAAAACGTAGTTATCAGATTATTTAACGTTCATGAAACAAATAGCCTACATGAGTTTTCAAACTGCGGGCGCTTGTTAGGCTCAAGAAGAATTTGATTAACGTTAGGCCTACGGAACTGCTGTGATTGTGATATAATTAAATAAGCAAGCCCCTTTATCAATATTATCATATACATTAATACCTGCTCAGTTCTACTACTTTAGCCAAATCTAATTAAAAATCCCCGCACTTTTTTCGGATGTGTAGGCTACAGTGTTCACATAAAGATTTCTATGGGGCAATGTGAATGTGAACCCGATATGCGTGACCTGACGGATTTGGATTATTCTTATCCAAAATGAGATGATCATGATGTGAGCCTTATGTAGCTCTAACGCTCTCATGTAGTGTAACTTCAATAGTTGAAGCCGCAGGGCGCTCTCAAACAGAACGACAAAAACGGTCTCGTATAGGATTTACGTTCCAGTAAATCCCTTAAATGGAAAAAAATCACCCAGCTAAATTGAATAAAAAGCAGAAACCTTTTGACTGATGAAACATGAGGACAATGAACACATGATGTGATAATATGGTTTATGTGTGTTTTCAAGCCATCATGGGGTATTTCCATATTTATATTAATGCAGTGTTATTGGCATATCCTTTATTACAGTATAGAAACCATTATTCTGTGATATTTTTTTTCATTGTATAAAATCCATGGACAATAATAATAAAACAAATATTTATTGGTTATTGTTCAGCAGAGAATTTGATTTAGGCCTATTAGCCAATTAAAAGCAAGAGATAAGAAAAAAATAAAAACATGTCAAGTAGACAAAAATAATAAAAAAAGGTATTATACTGTAACAATTTGGTCTTGTCTTGGTCGTGTGTGTCATGTTTCTGTGTCTTGTCATGTGATTCCCTGTTTGTCATGTGATCTTGCCATGTGTTCCCTTCTCTGATATGTCATGTTGTCATTGGTTCATTGTTCACAGGTGTCCCTTGTCTTGTCATTAGTCTTGTGTGCATTTAAGCCCTCATGTTTGCCATGTGTCTTTGTCAAGTATTGTTTCCTGTAGTCCACTGTTATGTAAGTCTATGTTCACGTGTATGGCCACGGTTTTGTTTCATGCCATGCCTTTGTTTTATGTTTAATCTTGTTTGGTTTAAATAAACTGCACTTGGGTTCTCTCTACAACTTGCCTCCAGTGGATCACTTTAACATATACTTATGTCTGTTTCACTTCTAAAATGATGGCTATGCCCCTGGTTAACTAAAACTGAAACCATAAAATAAATGTATTTCATTTCAATTAAAAAAATATTTCAATATATATACTAAAATAACACAGCCACCCTGTGATCAAGTTACATTTGGCTTTTTTTGTGTTCAAAAACAAGACTGGTCTGTCCATATGAATTTGGTTGAAAACTATGTTCAGATTAAGAGAAAACAGGGTGTGACTGCAGTAATTACATAAACTGCAGTAACAATAAAGACCATACTAAGACCAAACTTAGAATTAATGGGTAACATTTACAATACTGCTGCACTAATATGCATTAATTCATGTTTAACTAATGTACAGATAATAATGAGGTAATATATGACTCATGAAGAACTAGACCATTAATGAATTATTACTGCATCAGCAACTAATAAAGATGAATAGATAAAATAATAAATTAAATGCTCTCAATTAAATGTGTCATTGTGTATTAATTCCTTAACAACATATTTTATTAACTAATAGTGTAAATTAATGTGTTAATTACCACAATGGGTCAAAGCAATGTACTTCAACTTCCAGTTGTCTGCTTTAATTAATCATTAGCTAATGATTTGAAAAGGTATCATTATGTTATGACTTTACTTGTTGAGGCACATTACTTAATCTATTAATCTTAATTAGTTGCTGATGAAGTAATAATTCATTAATGGTCTAGTTCTTCATGAGTCATAAATTAACTCATGATTATCTGTGCATTAGTTAAGTATGAATTAATGCATATTAGTGCACCAGTATTGTAAAGTGTTACCAATCAAGAAATAAAATTACATGTATTTATTCAGTTTATGAGGCTTTTTTGACATGCAACAGGTCAACATTTTTTAATACCTCTATTTTCCCAACTAGCCTTATCAATTATTTTTAATCTATCCTATTCTAAAACAACACTTTTGTACTCTACTTTGCAGACCTACGATGGAGGAAAATAAAGATGTTTTCAGTTTCCTGAGAAATCGAGGCATTTCTGAGGAAGCAATTACAGTCATGGAAAAGCAAAAGGTATGGCGTTTTGGATGTTTGTATAAATCACTAGGCACACTGAATATGTTCTAACTAGCTAATAGAAAAGTTAATCGGTTAGTTTAAAAATGTATTAATTACTCACCCTCATGTTGTTCCAAACCCACTATCGTTTATCTTCGCATCTGTAAAGACCCAGAAAGGTAATAAAGACATCATTAACCTCAATTTTCTGAAGGAACGAGAGTGCTTTGTTTTACATATTTACAAAATAAAGAAAGTAATAAGATAAATTATTAATGACGCATGCGTGTTGTGTTGACGTTAGAGCAAATGTTGTTGGATGAACACGCATTGAACATTAATATTTAAGTGTTTTTTGTGCACACAAAGCACTCACATCGCTTCATAAAATTTCAAGTTTAAACCACTGGGGTCACATGGATTACTTTAATGATGTCTTTACTACCATTCTGGGGCTTCAAAGTGGTAGTTGCATAGCTGTCAATGGAGGGACAAAAAGATTTCTCTCAGATTTCTCTCACATTCACAAATATTTATTAAAATGTAGTTTATTTTTAGCATTATGTTAAAAGACCAGTTCCTGTCAAGTAAATAATAACATAACATTCAGAATTTTTGTAATATCCATTTAAACATGCCTATTACTGTATCTAATATGAGTGACCAGATTTTACATTTGGTTCTCTTCTTTAATTGACCCTTCACAAGGAGCTTTATTGACAGGTGATCTGACCAATCATACTTTACCATCCGCCATTTTGTCCGACAAAGCAGTCAGGAGAGATAGTAGATTAACATGGGAGGATTTGAACTTGAAAACCGGAGTGTACTGACGCCTTTCCGCGGTTAAAACAACATTCCTTCTGATGTTCATTCATGTTTATTTGATGCTATAAATGAACTAAAAGGAAGAGATCATCGGTTCACGAGTAGCTTTAACTGATGATCTACAGCGATCTGTCACGACACATTAAAGAGCCACAAAGCGGTATTTATTGTTTAAAATGACCAAATTTGAAAGGTGAGACTTTGTTTAATATGTTTAATATCAAAAGTAACCGAAAAGTAACCTGGTCTGTCCTGTCTGTCAGCGTGTTGTCAGTCTCCTCTCTGCTCCGCGATGTGTTTTTCACTGCGTGAGAACATTCTGTGTGTGAGAGCAGCGTAGCTTGTCGGACATAGCGACAGTAACCAAGGGGGGCGGGTCTTTGCGAACGGTCAATTACATGTCCTTTTAGCTGTTAGGTCGTAACATGGATCAGTATGATTTTCTTGTGTCCAAAGCTAACATCCTTGTCCCTTTGCTTTCACAGATTGACAGAGAAGTCATCCTGCTTATGGAAGATGCGGAACTTGCAAAGTACCTTCCCTCATATGGTGACAGGATTGCCTTGATACATTTTTGCAGGCATCAGACACCATCTGTGAAGCGAAAGCAAGGTCTCTTAGAGAAATTAAGAGAGAAAATGAAGCTTAGAAGGGAGGGAAATAAGGATGAGGAGGTACCACAAACCTCAAACAAAAAAGCAAGCAGCAAAGAAAAATCATGCATACGAAATATTGAAATTGGATGGCTTCACAAAGAAAATAAAGGGATAAAACAGGTCAGAGCAAGGCAAGGTGGGGGGACTAGAAAACTGCAGATAAATGTTCAGGCAGGATATGATGACATACTAAAAGAAGGAAAGGCATTATTCTTTCACAATGGAGTTTCCACCAAAGGTCAAGAGTCTGATTTTGAATTCGAAGTTTGGGACTTCAAGCAAAACCTTCTCCCCAAGGATCTCTCAGTCGCAACAATTTACAATACTGTCAAACTCCCAATGTTGCGTTTCTATATAGCAACTCATCCAAAAATTAACCTGACTGAAGAGTTTAGTGAATCTAGTGATGAACCTGACCATGCTAGTGATATCTCCGATTCAGATTCAAAAAAAGGTGATGACTTGTATACTCACGACTATGAGCAACTAGAGGTAAATGAGCCTCAAGACACCCTTCCTGATGTGTTCTTGGTTTCTGATGAAGAGGTGAGCATACATTCCTCACAAGACCATCTTGCAAGCATTGCGCTCAATGTCAGCAGTGACCCCGAGATTACATTTGGTCCACAACACCATATTGATGGAGATTCTCTTAGTGACACAGTGATCCATGAGCCTTTTGACTCACCACAGAGTGCTCCTAATGCTTTGCCCAACAGAAATGTAACCATACACTACTCAAATAGCTTCAGTGACATGATAGAGGCATTTTCTGACCACAAGATTGTCAACCAGTCCTTGACAGTGAGACGTATACTTCCTAACAACTCAGAGGAAGCAGGCAGTGGTCCTGGTGTCCTTCGCGATGTGTACAGTAGCTTCTGGTCTGATTTCTATGAACACTGCCCTGTCGGGACATCTGTAAAAGTTCCTTTCCTCAGGCATGACTTCAGCTCTGACAAATGGAAAGCTGTAGGGCGAATCCTTCTTAAAGGGTTTAAAGATTGCAAATACCTGCCCATTAAGCTTGCTCCACCATTTCTTGAGGAAATGATGTTTGGGGCTGTATATACAGACCTAAAGGCAGCCTTCCTTCATTTTGTGAGCTGCCAGGAACGAGATGTTCTAAATCAAGCGCTCAATGACTTTTCCTCTGTTGACATGGATGACCTTCTGGACATCATGAACACTTATGAATGCAGGAGGAGGGTCACGGTTTCCTCTCTACCAGGAATTGTTGACGAAATTGCACACAAGGAACTCATACAGAAACCAATGTTCGTTATTGACTGTTGGATGGAGGTAACAAAAGGCCAGATCTCTCTTAGTCAAGAAGAAATTCAACAGCTATACAAAGACCTGAAGCCTACACCAAAAAAAGTGACTGGGCTGTTGAAGTTCCCAGCACAAATGACAGAAAATCAAGCAGAGGTTGCCAACCACCTGAAAAGGTATATCAGGGAAACTGACGAAGACAAACTCTGCAAATTTCTGAGATTCTGTACTGGTTCCAATTTGGTGGTTGCTGAGGGTATTAATGTACAGTTCACCGTCCAGACAGACTTCACCAGAAGGCCGATTGGACATACCTGTGGGATGGTCCTAGAACTCTCTGACTCATATGACAATTTCCCACAGTTCCGTGCTGAATTTAATTGTGTTCTGGATAGTAACATCTGGGTCATGGACATTGTATAGCTGGACATTTTATAAACTCAGAACATCATTACAATCCACACTCACAACCTCAATGCCCATAAATGCAGAATTTTGAAGAAAAAGCATGCTTACTTGAAAACATATCAAAGCGCAGAACACTCTTTTAACACTATTTGAGACTTTGCATGTGGTACCTGTGCAAATATCTATTGTTTACATTTTATGTTTACGTTGTAGTTATGTAACATTTTATGTTAACATTCCTAGTTTATGTTGATTCAAATGAATGTACACATTGAATGTATAATTTTGTAGAAAAATAGGTTCATACTCCAGTTGAGCAGTGTTAGAGCATGTACTGCATAAAACTCTTGTGCTGTTGAGACTTTGCACGTTAACACTGTACATGTTGTTTACATGTTCACATAATCATTCATATTCGTATTGAATGTTGTAGAATGTTTAAGTAGTAACAGAGTTAAACAACATTTCAAAAAGGTACATCAAGATTTATTGGAAGCTTTTTTTAAATGCTGCCTGCAGTCACTGTGAGATTTGCATATGCTTACTGTCCATAAACTGTTAAAAAATAATTGTTATGAAATGTTAAATCTGAATTGGGCATGTATGTTAAGTATTTTGCATGTATTGCCTCTACTAGAGAACTACTAGTTCATTTTGATAACTGCTGGTTACTGGTGTACTGTAATTTCCTGTTTGATCAAGCATACATCACAACTGTGTTTGATGGAGAAAAAAAAGTTTATTACACTTACAGCTCAAAAATAATACAATATATTGCATACGTTTTTTTTTGTAATACAGTCTGATCTGAGCTCAAATTTAATTATCAGATTCATTTCATTGTAAAACAAACATTAAACGTTGTTCTATATTCTCTAGTATCTCAATTCTTAACTGTTCTTAAATTCAATTCTTAAATGGGTAACACTTTATTTTAAGGTGCTATTAATAAGCAGTAATTAACAGTTAATAAGACACTTATAAGACCTTATTAGATGCATATAAGATGCATATAAGCATTAACTACTTCATATAAGGGTTAATTAAAGCACAAGACGGACCCGGAGAGGCAACTGAGTGGCCCTGGAGTGGTCATGACCCAGCTGGACCCCAGGGAATGGAGTCTACACTCACCCTGGCTGTAACTGTCGTGAGGCTCGTCGGCGGCACGATTGAGTAGAGCGGGAAAAGTGAAACAAAGCGTCCTCAGAAGTTATATGAAGTAGTTAATGCTTATATGCATCTTATATGCATCTTATATGCATGCATTATTATAGGTCTTATTAAGTGTCTTATTAACTGTGTTAATTAACTGCTTATTATATAGCACCCTTAAAATAAAGTGGTTACCCCCCGTAATGTTCCGTTGGGCTCGGATTCTGTGTGCGTTCCACATCTGCACAAATCTGTCAAGTTCATCCTTAAATGACAAAGGCACATAAAATCCTCCATTAATATATATGCCTATATTTTCTATTCATGTGCATGTCCTCTCTGTATTACATTATTACTAGGCCTATTACAGTCTTGCTAGTATTTTAGCAAATAAATATGTGGACAGACAGACAGACAGACAGACAGACAGACAGACAGACAGACAGACAGACAGACAGACAGATAGATAGATAGATAGATAGATAGATAGATAGATAGATAGATAGATAGATAGATAGATAGATATAGATAGATAGATATCTATTTCTTACCTGTACAAGTGTTGTAAAGCAAAACTGCACGATTGATTTGTCAAGGAACTCCCCATTGAAATGGTCTTCTTCTTTTAAAACCTGAAAAAAGTTCATCCAAAACTGAATATTCTCTTTCCGAAGTATGCTCCAAAAGCTTTCGATTCTTTGATTATGATTGCTTGAACCATATAAGAAACTCTGGTGAAAAGCAAAGTCATCAGTAGCATTTTGTCGAAGAAAGATCTGCATCTGCTCCATAGCAACGTTTTCAGTCCCACGATCGGCACGGATTCTTCTAGGACAACCATCTCTATTCTTTACTGTCTCAATAAAATATGTTGCAATGACTTTTGGGTCATTATTGGTGAAATACACTTTCAACCACATCACATTACGTGAGAATCCATCAACACATCCATTAATGCAGAGGCCGTACGGTTTAAGCTTATCGTACGAGTCAACGTGCCACATAAAGTTTGGACCAGGATTGTGGTACCTCCTTCGGCGGAGTCTTCGTGCTCGTCTATACGCAACGCCATCTGGGTCAAGAACACTCAACAGTAACCGCACTGTTTCCCTCTTCACCGTAAATCCTTTCTGGATACATTTTAAGTGCATCATTCTGTATCCAATCATTTGGCCGGATCCCGTTATTTCCTCAGATATAAAGCTGGCTACCTCCATCCAGTCTGAAAAGTGTTTTCGCCTGTAAAGTCTATTCCGGCGCAGTAATTTTGTAACGTCCTAAGACAAATGGTAATGCCATGTTGGTAGATTAGCACCTGTAGAATTTCCTTTTGTTGAAAGCCCAGATAAAAGTAAAAAGCTACTATTATGCTTAGATCCATGTCAGAAGCAGTTCGACTTAACGAGCGCAGTCTTTACTAAAAACATTTTTTACGACTTTATTCTCGTAATGTTTCGACTTTAATCTCGAAACATTTTGATTTTATTCTCGAAACATTTCGACTTTAATCTCGAAACATTTCGACTTTAATCTCGAAACATTTCGACTTTAATCTCGAAACATTTCGACTTTAATCTCGAAATATTTCGACTTTAATCTCGAAACATTTCGACTTTAATCTCGAAACATTTCGACTTTAATCTCGAAACATTTCGACTTTAATCTCGAAACATTTCGACTTTAATCTCGAAATGCTAGTTTTTTTTTTTTTTTTTTACGGATTTTTTTTTTTTTTTACGGATACTTTTTTTTTTTTACGTTGCGGTTCAGGGCTTCCGTACAAATCCTCCTGAAGTTTGGATTTTTTCCTTTAGAAAGTTGTACTTGGATATTCTAGATTTCCAGATGAAATTTTTACTACATGTAACAATCCCTAAGCAAGTTATAGCCATTTATTATAACATTATTATAGGCGATTTTCAGTGAAAATCTGGTGTTATTTACAATGTAGATGTGTCCAAAAAAGTTCAGGAAGAAAAATAAATAGAAACATTGTAATAGAGCACTGAAGCGAATGTGAGTTTATATATATTTATGTAGTTTCAACCAATCTGGGGTTGGGGGGTGAGACTAAGCATCAACAAACTGCTCGTTTGGCTCAGAGGAACAAATCACATGGGTTTCTTTGACGAATCAATGCTGATCAAAACTTGATGACGCAATCACATTCACTACGGAGCATCTGAATGTCCAATCGCGATGAACCCGATGCCAAAAATAAAGCCGCGAATCTCATTACTCAAAACATCTCCCGCCCTAGCGCTGCTCTCAGGGCAGGATTACTCTTATTTAAATCGCTGTTATTTTGAGTGTATTACGCGCTGCTCCCAGGGCAGGAGAGATTCAAATCGCTGTTATTTTGAGTGTATTACACGCTGCTCTCAGGGCAGGAGAGATTCAAATCGCTGTTATTTTGAGTGTATTACGCGCTGCTCTCAGGGCAGGAGAGATTCAAATCGCTGTTATTTTTAGTGTATTACGCGCTGCTCTCAGGGCAGGAGAGTTTCAAATCGCTGTTATTTTGAGTGTATAACGCACTGCTCTCAGGGCAGGAGTACTCAATAGATTCAAATCGCTGTTATTTTGAGTGTATAACGCACTGCTCTCAGGGAAGGAGTGCTCAATAGATTCAAATCGCTGTTATTTTAGTGTATTACGCGCTGCTCTCGGGGCAGAAGTGCTCAATAGATTCAAATCGCTGTTATTTTTAGTGTATAAACGTGCTGCTCTCAGGGCAGGAGTGCTCAATAGATTCAAATTGCTGTTATTTTGAGTGTATTATGTGCTGCTCTCAGGGCAGGAGTGCTCAATACATTCAAATCGCTGTTATTTTTAGTGTATAACGCGCTGCTCTCAGGGCAGGAGTGCTCAATAGATTCAAATTGCTGTTATTTTTAGTGTATTACGCGCTGCTCTCAGGGCAGGAGTACTCAATAGATTCAAATCGCTGTTATTTTGAGTGTATAACGCGCTGCTCTCAGGGCAGGAGTGCTCAATAGATTCAAATCGCTGTTATTTTAGTGTATTACGCGCTGCTCTCGGGGCAGACGTGCTCAATAGATTCAAATCGCTGTTATTTTTAGTGTATAACATGCTGCTCTCAGGGCAGGAGTGCTCAATAGATTCAAATCGCTGTTATTTTGAGTGTATTACGCGCTGCTCTCAGGGCAGGAGTACTCAATAGACTCAAATCACTATTATTTTAATGTATTACGCGCTGCTCTCAGGGCAGGAGTACTCCATAGACGCAAATCGCTGTTATTTCAGTGTGTTACGTGCTGCTCTCAGGGCAGGAGTGCTCAATAGATTCAAATCGCTGTTATTTTGAGTGTATAATGCGCTGCTCTCAGGGCAGTAGTACTCAGATTCAAATCGCTGTTATTTTAGTGTATTACGCGCTGCTCTCGGGGCAGAAGTGCTCAGATTCAAATTGCTGTTATTTTTAGTGTATAACGCGCTGCTCTCAGGGCAGGAGTACTCAATAGATTCAAATCGCTGTTATTTTTAGTGTATTATGTGCTGCTCTCAGGGCAGGAGTGCTCAATAGACTCAAATCACTGTTATTTTAATGTATTACGCGCTGCTCTCAGGGCAGGAGTACTCCATAGACTCAAATCGCTGTTATTTTAGTGTATTACGCGCTGCTCTGAGGGCAGGAGTGCTCAATAGATTCAAATCACTGTTATTTTTAGTGTATAACGCGCTGCTCTCAGGGCAGGAGTACTCAATAGATTCAAATCGCTGTTATTTTTAGTGTATTATGTGCTGCTCTCAGGGCAGGAGTGCTCAATAGACTCAAATCACTGTTATTTTAATGTATTACGCGCTGCTCTCAGGGCAGGAGTACTCCATAGACTCAAATCGCTGTTATTTTAGTGTGTTACGCACTGCTCTCAGGGCAGAAGTACTCAATATATTCAAACCAATGTTATTTTTGTATATTACGCGCTGCTCTCAGGGCAGGAGTACTCAATAGACTCAAATCACTGATATTTTAATGTATTACGCGCTGCTCTCAGGGCAGGAGTGCTCAATAGATTCAAATCGCTGTTATTTTGAGTGTATAATGCGCTGCTCTCAGGGCAGTAGTACTCAATAGATTCAAATCGCTGTTATTTTGAGTGTATTACGCGCTGCTCTCAGGGCAGTAGTACTCAATAGATTCTAATCGCTGTTATTTTAGTGTATTACGCGCTGCTTTCAGGGCAGGAGTGCTCAATAGATTCAAATCGCTGTTATTTTCAGTGTATTACTACGCGCTGCTCTCAGGGCAGGAGTACTCAATAGATTCAAATCGCTGTTATTTTGAGTGTATTACGCGCTGCTCTCAGGGCAGGAGTGCTCTATAGATTCAAATCACTGTTATTTTTAGCTTATTACGTGCTGCTCTCAGGCCAGGAGTGCTCAATAGATTCAAATCGCTGTTATTTTTAGTGTATAACGCGCTGCTCGCAGGGCAGGAGTACTCCATAGACTCAAATCGCTGTTATTTTTAGTGTATAACGCGCTGCTCTCAGGGCAGGAGTGCTCAATAGATTCAAATTGCTGTTATTTTGAGTGTATTATGTGCTGCTCTCAGGGCAGGAGTGCTCAATAGATTCAAATCGCTGTTATTTTTAGTGTATAACGCGCTGCTCTCAGGGCAGGAGTGCTCAATAGATTCAAATTGCTGTTATTTTTAGTGTATTACTCGCTGCTCTCAGGGCAGGAGTACTCAATAGATTCAAATCGCTGTTATTTTGAGTGTATAACGCGCTGCTCTCAGGGCAGGAGTGCTCAATAGATTCAAATCGCTGTTATTTTAGTGTATTACGCGCTGCTCTCGGGGCAGACGTGCTCAATAGATTCAAATCGCTGTTATTTTGAGTGTATTACGCGCTGCTCTCAGGGCAGGAGTACTCAATAGACTCAAATCACTATTATTTTAATGTATTACGCGCTGCTCTCAAGGCAGGAGTACTCCATAGACTCAAATCGCTGTTATTTCAGTGTGTTACGCGCTGCTCTCAGGGCAGGAGTGCTCAATAGATTCAAATCGCTGTTATTTTTAGTGTATTATGTGCTGCTCTCAGGGCAGGAGTGCTCAATAGACTCAAATCACTGTTATTTTAATGTATTACGCGCTGCTCTCAGGGCAGGAGTACTCCATAGACTCAAATCGCTGTTATTTTAGTGTTACGCGCTGCTCTCAGGGCAGAAGTACTCAATATATTCAAACCAATGTTATTTTTGTATATTACGCGCTGCTCTCAGGGCAGGAGTAGGGGAGAGCCGGGACGATTGAAACACGGGACGGATGAAACATTGAGATTTCCTTGAAAACCACTCACGTCATGTACGTCAAATTTTGTCAGCACGTACAGCACGCAATTGCCTACCAGACTCCCGAAAACATTTTTTCTTTACGTCATGCCGTTTTAAAGTTAGAGCCGGAAAGCTGTTTTTGAGTGCGGTTAGTGAATTCTTTCGTGCAGTACTTTTTTTTGACTGACAAGTTGTATTTATAGTTTCATGTGCCATTATAATGATAATACTGAAGGTGTATTAGTACTACAACATACCCTTAAGTGTGTAATATCAGAGTCTTTTAGTTTAAGGGCAAAACAGGTTTAACTGTCAGGAGGCGCTGTCGGGACGGTTGAAACAAGTATTCAATCTTCAATAAATTTAACTTATCGTCTTCTGGTTGACAATTTTCTTCATAATAACAGGCTATTCAACCAGCAAGCACTCAATATGACTCGAGGAAGAAATTTAAGAAAACGGATTTGTCTTTATTCATCAAAATAGCTTATTAGAAAGATTATGCAAAACGCGCATATATTGCCTATTGTTTATTGGGCGACAGAAAAATGTTTTCAGTATGAACCTTTAAATTAAAATAAATGACAAAATATGTTTGTAACAATATGTATATAAGTTACTTGTCAGGTATTGTTCATAAAAACAAGCATTAGATGAATAGTTACCGTTTAAACTGTTATGTTTCATCCGTCCCACCCCTGTGTTGCAATCGTCCCGCTCAGGCGGGACGATTGAAACAAAGCACTACTACCGTTCAAAGTAAATTTTTACTTAAATCATTCTATATTTGTACCGAATAACAAATGATGCTAAGAGAACACATATGTGAGTTGTTGATCACACACACACAAAATATCTATCTGTAACCTTATCTTAGAAAACGACGTTTATCTGAAAAGTGTTTCAACCGTCCCGGCTCTCCCCTACTCAATAGACTCAAATCACTGTTATTTTAATGTATTACGCGCTGCTCTCAGGGCAGGAGTGCTCAATAGATTCAAATCGCTGTTATTTTGAGTGTATAATGCGCTGCCTCTCATGGCAGTAGTACTCAATAGATTCAAATCGCTGTTATTTTGAGTGTATTACGCGCTGCTCTCAGGGCAGTAGTACTCAATAGATTCAAATCGCTGTTATTTTAGTGTATTACGCGCTGCTCTCAGGGCAGGAGTACTCAATAGATTCAAATCACTGTCATTTTAGTGTATTACGCGCTGCTCTCAGGGCAGGAGTGCTCAATAGATTCAAATCGCTGTTATTTTGAGTGTATAATGCGCTGCTCTCAGGGCAGTAGTACTCAATAGATTCAAATCGCTGTTATTTTGAGTGTATTACGCGCTGCTCTCAGGGCAGTAGTACTCAATAGATTCAAATCGCTGTTATTTTAGTGTATTACGCGCTGCTCTCAGGGCAGGAGTACTCAATAGATTCAAATCGCTGTTATTTTTAGTGTATAATGCGCTGCTCTCAGGGCAGGAGTGCTCTATAGATTCAAATCACTGTCATTTTAGTGTATTACACGCTGCTCTCAGGGCAGGAGTGCTCAATAGATTCAAATCGCTGTTATTTTGAGTGTATTACGCGCTGCTCTCAGGGCAGTTGTGCTCAATAGATTAAAATCGCTGTTATTTTAGTGTATTACGCTCTGCTCTCGGGGCAGGAGTACTAAATAATTCAAATCTCTGTTATTTTTAGTGTATTACGCGCTGCTCTCAGGGCAGGAGTGCTCAATAGATTAGTAGATTAGATTACTCAATAGTGCTCGTTGACATGTTTTCTTGGGAAAAAATTCTCACACTGACCTAAATTCATTAGCCGAAGCGAAGCGGCGGTGGCGCATTACATCTGATGTGCCTTTATTAGTACGTTAATAATTTGAAAACCAGGTAATAACTAGATACTAACCCGGAACCTACACCTAAACCTTAGCCCATGTAGTTTACTTATATTAACCAGTACTTTGTTAGGTAAGCAGTACACGAAAGTGCACATACTGTAAAATAAAGTCAAGTGTAACCATTCTGTATAGTATTGATATTTTGTTATAATTTTTTCTGTTGATTTTTTTTTTGCTGGTTTTATAGTCTAGTAAATATATAGACCTACACATTTTAAGGGTATTTTATTCTTTCTAATCGTTTCGTTGTTACATCAGTGGACCATTTCTTTTCGGTCTATTATTGACTTGTTCTTTTATCTTATTCTTCAGTTACCTGAATGAGTTGGCAGAAACTGGATGAATCAAAGGAGCATTGAAGACGCCTCTGATGCTGTCCAGTTAATGATTACAAAATGCCTGGATGCAAAGATGAAAAACGTTTGGTTCCACCTGATACAAGCGCACAATCACACAAAGTTAACTTTGTGATGCATAAATGTGATAGCAAAAGATCCCAATGTGGATCTATGTGCAGATACTTAATTTTCTCACTGAATATAGCAGAGAAAGGACTTTTCATTTTAAAGATATTTTATCATGGTTCCTACGCAATTTGGAAAAATATGGCATTAAAATATTTTACAGACTTGGAAATTACTCAGTTTCCAGACTTTTTCCCCCATTCTGTTTTCTAAAATATGAAACGTTCTAAAAATAAATGAATCACAAAAGCAGAATGAATTCATGGCAACAGTTTAGTGATCATTTAGAGATTGTTTATCTTTATCATAAGCGAGTCTCTTTTGAACTTCTTTAAATTAATGTGCATGTGCCATTCTACCAGCAACAGATAAAGGAGCAGTCTACCATTTAACTTAGACTGCTTGGTGATCGTGCAATATCAAACCGGTTATAGCGGATTTCAGGTTTCTTCATCCTGTTAGTGCTCATCACATCGAGAAAACCAATGGAGAAAAAAAAACTGTGGAGATATACAGATGATTGTACTGTAAATATAATGCTGTATGAATCATTTATGTTGAATATGTTCAGAAAAAACAGAGAGGGTTGTAAATTTAAGTCTGTAAGATTGAAAATAATTAAAGATATTTGAAAATGAACAAAGACATTTGCTTTTACTGTTTCAATCCCCCTCTTTCCTACCTCTTTCCTCTTTCCTAAATTATAATTTTCTAGTTGGTCAGTTTGAACATCTCACATTTGTGTTATAGACACATGGTCAAGGAAGGCATCAAGAAGATAGTAACAGTTGCTATGGCCCTTTTATTCTCTGGCTCTTACTCTCTACACTCTCTCCCTCTCTTTCTATCTCTCAGGTAACACTTTACATATATGGTGGGTACGATTAATGGTATAAGTTTATCATCGCATCTATTTTGTAACTATTTTAGTGTAAACATATATAGTGTCATTAGACCCTTTCAATTACATGTGCTAACTAGTTTTGATTAGGTATTGACTTTGAAGGGCTACCCATTGCAAAACAATATCGTCACACTATCCTATAGCAATGCTCTGGCACATATTAAGCTATTGTAAACTTCCATCTTTGGTATAAGCAGCAGTGGGTGGTTGGTAATAGACAAGACATCTAGTTTTCCACTATCTTACTGCTAGTGTTTCTTTAGTCATTCAGCAATTCTACAGCCTGAACCCCTGTAGGAAATCCATCCTTACAAAAGTATTGAATTTGTATTTAATTTAATGACTGTTGTACAGAATCATTGTATAAAATTAAAAATGAAAGAACAAACATTGGTTATAAATTGTTGATTGTTTACTAATTATATTTTTATTGAACTGTCTTTTGGTCCAATATTACAATAAAATAATCAATTCAAGTATAATTATACTTTCCTTTTTAATAGTATTACTAAACATTTCCAGTGAATTAAATATATAAAACAAAGAAACGTATCACAAAAAAAATGCAGAGCAAAGATGTAGCCTATCATTAAACTGCTGTACTTTTAACTTGTTATTATTCTTAAAGGTTTTTAATTGCTTGATTTTTTTTTTTATATATTAGACGGGTGTTGTTGAACTTGAATGTGATTCCCATTAAACCAGGCCCAAGGCCATGGGTTGCCTGGCCAAATGTCTGTCAGTTCCTCCTTAAATTCTCCAGGACTGTAGGTCTTCCTGCAATCGAATTACAAAAAGATTTTGGTTTCAATGTAAACCCATAGTCATAAAATAAAAACATAAAATGTATTTCACCTGCAGTCTTCAGTTTTGGATATTGAACAATGATAGAACATCCTCATTTTCAATTATTTCCTGGACTACTTTCTTTTGTGGAGTAAACTTGGTGCGAGGGACATTAATAAAAACGTATTGTAAAGTGTTACCAATGTAGCAATGTAAACAAATAGAATTACTTCTAGAATTACTAATAGAATTAGCCAAAGACATTTATAAAGCCCTTACAACAGCACTAAGGTCAGTTATATTGTTACTTGGTTCTCAAAGTTAAGTGCACGTTTAAGTCAGTTTGGTGCGCCTGGAAGGCTAAAATACACAAAAAAGAACAGTGATTTGAATCTATTGAGTACTCCTGCCCTGAGAGCAGCGCGTAATACACTAAAATAACAGCGATTTGAATCTATTGAGCACTCCTGCCCTGAGAGCAGCGCGTTATACACTCAAAATAACAGCGATTTCAATCTATTGAGCACGTCTGCCCTGAGAGCAGCGCGTAATACACTCAAAATAACAGCGATTTGAGTTTGAGCACTCCTGCCCCGAGAGCAGCGCGTAATACACTAAAATAACAGCGATTTGAGTTTGAGCACTCCTGCCCCGAGAGCAGCGCGTAATACACTCAAAATAACAGCGATTTTAATCTATTGAGCACTCCTGCCCTGAGAGCAGTGAGTAATACACTCAAAATAACAGCGATTTGAATCTATTGAGCACTCCTGCCCCGAGAGCAGTGAGTAATACACTCAAAATAACAGCGATTTGAATATATTGAGTACTCCTGCCCTGAGAGCAGTGAGTAATACACTCAAAATAACAGCAATTTGAATCTATTAAGCACTCCTGCCCCGAGAGCAGCGCGTAATACACTCAAAATAACAGCGATTTGAATCTATTGCCCAGATAGCAAAAAATATCCGCACGGCTTCGTTTTGCCGCCGGCCCTAAGCTGTCGGCTATAGGTGCGTCTCGCTGGCGGGGAGCTTACGTTTGCCGCCGAATTCGTCACGCCCATTTATTGCGAGATGCCGCCGGCGAATAGCTGGCGGGCCGCCGGCTTCATTTTCTCTGGCGGTTGCCTCCGTCTAATGGACCGCGGCCGGCTGGCGGCAAGCCGCTTTGAAATACAAGGATTTCTACTCTCAAAATCGACCAGCCATGGCTTATTTTTTTTTGCTCCAAAGCCATTAGGGTTTTTTAGGCTATAACAGATTTGACTCTTGATTCCATTATAAGGTTTAGGAAATGACATTTTAAATTACTTTGAAACTCTGAAGATCATACAGTAATATAGGCAATGTAAAATATATTTAATTATTTTATGCAGGTAAAAAATTTTTACATTTCTTTGATTGATGCACATTTCAGACATGCTGTCACGTTTTGATGTGTAATGTTATTGTTTTGAGATCTTGGTTTCCCCTGTCTTTGTGGTTTTTGGTTTAGTCCTGTTAAGTTTTCCCGCTCCTCGTTTGTGTTCAGTTTCATCACCTGTGTTCTGTTAATTATCCAATTATTCCTTGTATATTTAAGCCCTGTGTTTTCCCTGAGTGTTTGTCGATCGTCGTCCTCGTATGGTTGTGTGTCTTCTGATTTCCTGGAGTTCTGTTCCTGTTTAAGTTTGGAAAGTTTTCTTTTTGTTATTAAAACATTTATATTGAAGCTTTCGTGTCCTCGTCTTCAGCACCTGCACAAACCCTGACAGAACGATCGACCCTAACAAAGAAGAAGGGATGAACTACGAACTTTGTGTCCCACAAGATGGCCGGTCTCTGGAGGAATATGCGGAGATATATCTCCATCTTCTCCGGGACTTTAATTGGGACGAGGAGTCCCTTACGCACGAGTTTTGGAGTGGGATGGATGATACCCTCGCTCAGATACTGTTATTGGGAGATCTCCACCTCCCTTTAGTTAAGTTTATTGCCCGTGCGCTGTGGGTGTGTGGTTCCTCACTCACCGTGGGAGACATCCAGCCCGATCTCCACGGCCAGCCAGAGCAAGAGCCCATCACCTGCACGCCAACGCCTGAGCCCATCACCTGCACGCTCCCACCAGAGCCCATCGTCTGCCCACCAGAGCCTGCACACCGCATCAGCCCTGCCGCCAGATCGGTCCCTGGACTTCCCCGGCTGATATCCGGTATGACTGATCCCCCACTGATATCGGTGCGACTGGCCAAAAAGAAGGCTGCCGAGGCTGGGGTTCAAATCAGCCACATCCAGCCAGATCCTGAGCCCGTCGCCTGCCCGCCAGAGCCTGAGCCCGTCGCCTGCCCGCCAGAACCTGAGCCCGTCGCCTGCCGCCAGAGCCTGAGCCCGTCGCCTGCCCGCCAGAGCCTGAGCCCGTCGCCTGCCCGCCAGAGCCTGAGCCCGTCGCCTGCCCGCCAGAGCCTGAGCCCAGCCCCGAGTTTCCTGATATGCTGGTCCCGTCCAGCCCCGAGTTTCCTGATATGCTGGTCCCGTCCAGCCCCGAGTTTCCTGATATGCTGGTCCCGTCCAGCCCAGAGTTTCCTGATATGCTGGTCCCATCCAGCACGGAGCCCGTTGACCCAGAGCCAGAGCCAGAGCCCGTTGACCCAGAGCCAGAGCCAGAGCCCGTTGACCCAGAGCCAGAGCCCGTTGACCCAGAGCCAGAGCCCGTTGACCCAGAGCCAGAGCCCGAGCCCGTTGACCCAGCGCTAGAGCCAGAGCCCATTGACCCAGCGCCAGAGCCAGAGCCCGTTGACCCAGCGCCAGAGCCAGAGCCCGTTGACCCAGCGCCAGAGCCAGAGCCCGTTGACCCAGCGCCAGAGCCAGAGCCCGTTGACCCAGCGCCAGACCCAGAGCCCGTTGACCCAGACCCAGAGCCCGTTGACCCAGACCCAGAGCCCGTTGACCCAGAACCCGTTGACCCAGCGCCCGTTGATGTCAAGTCAGTTCCCGATCATGAGCCTGTCCTCCCCAAGAAAATTTTGGGGGGGCGCCATACGCCTTCGCCGTGGCCGGCCAAAGATCCACGGAGGCCCGAAAAGATAACACCGCCATGGTCACCTGAAGGGTCTATACCGCCATGGCCACCCGAAGGGTCTTCACCGCCGTGGCCACCTGAAGGGTCTGCACCGCCATGGCCACCTGAAGGGTCTGCACCGCCATGGCCACCCGAAGGGTCTTCACCGCCGTGGCCACCTGAAGGGTCTGCACCGCCATGGCCACCTGAAGGGTCTGCACCGCCATGGCCACCTGAAGGGTCTGCACCGCCATGGCCACCTGAAGGGTCTGCACCGCCATGGCCACCTGAAGGGTCTGCACCGCCATGGCCACCTGAAGGGTTTTCACCACCACGGCCACCTGAAGGGTCTTCACCGCCGTGGCCACCTGAAGAGCCAGCACCGCCCTGGACGCCCGAGGGTCCCACAGCTCCGCCTTGGACGCCCGAGGGTCCCACAGCTCCGCCTTGGCCACGCCCACAGCCTGCACCGTCGTGGCCACGCCCACAGCCTGCACCGTCGTGCCCACGCCCACAGCCTGCACCGCCGTGGCCACGCCCACAGCCTGCTCCGCCCTGGAGGCTTCCTGGACCTGCACCATGCCCTCGTCAGCCTCCAGGGCGCCCACCCTCCACCCCTTTGGATGTTATACGGCGCGAGGACGCGCCTTCGGGGAGGGGGGAGGTACTGTCACGTTTTGATGTGTAATGTTATTGTTTTGAGATCTTGGTTTCCCCTGTCTTTGTGGTTTTTGGTTTAGTCCTGTTAAGTTTTCCCGCTCCTCGTTTGTGTTCAGTTTCATCACCTGTGTTCTGTTAATTATCCAATTATTCCTTGTATATTTAAGCCCTGTGTTTTCCCTGAGTGTTTGTCGATCGTCGTCCTCGTATGGTTGTGTGTCTTCTGATTTCCTGGAGTTCTGTTCCTGTTTAAGTTTGGAAAGTTTTCTTTTTGTTATTAAAACATTTATATTGAAGCTTTCGTGTCCTCGTCTTCAGCACCTGCACAAACCCTGACACATGCACCAATAAACCAAAAATTATTTGGCAATAAACTTACTTGGCAATAAATATCTTTCTGATTAGATTTTAAAATAGATATTTAATTCATGGTATGAACAATTTAGCAGATTATTTTTTTAAAGGCAATTAAAAAAATCTAAACACATTATAAATGTTAAAAATGTATTGCTAAAACCCATTACAAAGACTGTAAACTGTGAAGTAGCCTACTGAATTGGGGAGTTAGACCGTTAAACAGTTTTGCACCATTGGTGTGTTCAGGATTTTTTGGACGGGGCTAAAACAGGGCTCGATGACGCACTGGAGCCCCTGAGGCTGGCTCGTGGCTCGTGGCTCGCTGCGCATCAGTTGACGGGCTTTGGTTATGGATTTGCCGCAGTTAGATTAGAAAGAACACTTAAATAGCACGGTGTTACACACCCCTGTACAGTCGATGGCGGTATGCACCTACAAGTTGGTTACAACTTACAATCCGGCATTAATCAAGAGAAGAAGAAGATTGCCGAAGTTACTACAGGCTACAGTTTGCTAGCTAGCAAAGTCATCGAGTTTAGTTAGTAATCTTGGTTTTTGCAGTATGCTGCTAGTCCAGTAGCTAGAGTGGCTAACGTTAGCAAGTGTAAGCTAACACATGCTGTTTTGCCTTTGTCACAGGGCACACTGAGGTTAAGCAATGTTGCTAGTAACTGTTACATGTAGAAATGTAATTAGCTACTTACAGTAGTTAGCCAAAGCTTCACATCTAGAAAGACTACGTATAACTTAAGTTTTTTTCAGTTTTTTTTCTAACAAAACATAACATAATAATGTATATAGGTTGTGTAATACATTATTTTGTTTGTCCGAACAAGTATGCTGCTAGTTCATTTCACAATGTAGCTACAGTGGTTAATATTGGTTCTCTTTGATCACTGCAGCAAGCTTTATGGAAAAGAACATGTGACATACAACATGCATGGATTGGTTTGGTGCACCTCAGACAAGATGGCAAAAATCATGGTGTCCTTGATAACATCTCATGCTTCCCATTTGAAAACTTCCTTGTGTGCCTGAATAAACAATAGGAGAAAGTCATCGCTCAGTTATTGGCCCTTGGACTCCCCTGGCACCTCGTGTACAGCATGAAGTTTTCTGCTATGAAGGTATATTCTAGGCATATGTCTTAGTGTCCAGTGTTTTAACAGTATTGAAAATAGTGCCTTTAGTTATGTAGATTTCCAGAGACTCCAGAATGAAAAACAAGCCCTGAGAGAAAGCAATGCATCAGCAGGTGAGAACATGCACTCTTTCTTAAATTTAACTTTTTTGTGTGCGTCCAAAATTACCATATGCCTTTTATTTTGTAGCTTCAGATGACAGCGGCTCACTTCGAGAGCAGGTGAAGCAAGTTGGGACAATGTTGAAGATGTTTGCTCGCACTGGGCAATCAGGTACAACTCGCAAACAACGCAGGCGTTGGTTGTTGGTTTAATTCCCACTGGGGCCATCTGTACATGTAGTAGACCTAGATATAACTGTCATAGTTTAGTAGTTGAGAGGCCAGGACTGACTACTTTATTCTTTTATTCTGGGAACCCCTGTAGGTGCAGATCAGACCCCAATGCTGCGACGTCTTGGAGAGTTTGGTGGTGATGTGCGTAGCATGGACAACAAAATGGACACTATGCTGCAACATTTTCAGTGCCAATGTGTCTGTTGGAGAGTTATCCCTGCCAGGAGATCCGTTACTCCCCCTAGACACCCAGGAAGATTTGGCGTTACTTGACAACAGTATGAGGCAGGATAAAGAGCTCCAGGAACAATTTGTAAGTTTCTGATTTCGTTTATAACGCCATAGGGTAATCTAAAAAGTAAAATTAAGATTGTACACTGCATATTCTACAGTCTGAATCCACAGCCTGTTACATTTTAAATTTATGAGAAGCTTCAGAGAAATGTAATTTGTTACACTTTTTTTGTAATTTCAGCTTCGGTTTTTGGCAATCAAATGCGGGAGGGACCTAAAGACAACCGTGTGGCGAATACTTCAGAGTATCTTCTCTGATCACCTTTCCATCAATACAATCTGGACTGGTGTAGGGGATAAAGCATGTTTTAGAGACATGTTCCTGAAGACCATTGTTCAAAGTAAGTTTGATATTTTTTTAAAATATTTAAGTAGATGTGTATGACTTTATGCTATTCAAATAGAATGACAGATCTGTATTTTCTACAGGAGCCATCCGGAAGAACCCGGCGACCCAGGATGCCACTGATGAGGAGATCCAGGTTAACGTTATGCGTTACCTGAAAGGAGCATCTGACCATGAAGGCGGAAAAAGGCGCAGCACCGCTGAGAGGGACCCACAGCCGACCCCTTAAACCTTGTTACAGTGTTTAACTATTCTATTTTTAAATATAGCTTGTAAATCCTAGATTATACATCTAATACTTGATATCGGCACATTATCTGGTATCAAATATTCTACTTACCGTGACTTCAGTATTGGCTTATTTAATTCTGTCAGTGCTTAACGATTCTATTATAGTTTGTAAATCCTATTTTATGCCTTATATTTGATATTGCACATTAACTAGTACCAAAAATTCTACTTTCATTCCATCAGTGTGCTTAAAGGGATACTCCACTTTTTTTGGAAATAGGCTCATTTTACAACTCCCTCAGAGTTAAACGGTTGAGTTTTACCATTTTCAAATACATTCAGCTGATTTTCTGACATTTAGAAGAATATCAGTAACCAGACAGTATATTCTACTATGGAAGTCAATGAGACCAGAAACTGTCTGGTTACTGATATTCTTCTAAATGTCAGAAAATCAGCTGAATGTATTTGAAAATGGTAAAACTCAACCGTTTAACTCTGAGGGAGTTGTAAAATGAGCCTATTTCCAAAAAAAGTGGAGTATCCCTTTAACTGTTATTCTATTAAACATAGCTTGGAATACTATACCAAGCTATATCTCTGATAATTGATATTGCACATTACCTGGTACTAAATATTCTACTTCATTCCGTCACAGTGCTTAACTGTTATTCTATTGTTAAAAATAGCTTGTAAATCCTTGTGCCACAGGTCAGCATTGCAGTTATAATGGTATATTTTACTCTAGAGGTTTTACTCGGTTTTACTCTATTACCAATTCACCTATTGTTAGAAATGACTTGTAAATATGATGTTACCTCAAATTATTTGGTATCCTTCACTTTCTTTTGTACCAAATATCCTCATTACTTGAGTTTACTGGTAATTCTTTTAATCCCAGAGCTGACCTCTTTATATTATTACCAAGTATTGTAAGTGTTACAATAGTGTTTTTTACAAGTGTTTTTTTTTAACCAAAATTTAATTGGAAACCTGCATGTTAGTGTGTGTGTATTTGTATTTTTCTGTTATATTT
Organism: Chrosomus eos; assembly: GCA_036326025.1. Taxonomy (NCBI): domain Eukaryota; kingdom Metazoa; phylum Chordata; class Actinopteri; order Cypriniformes; family Leuciscidae; genus Chrosomus; species Chrosomus eos. The sequence continues at coordinate 22,518,953 of CM070824.1, read as the reverse complement.
CTGTGATCTGCATCTTGTTTTAATTACAGTTACTGTACTTTGAAATGTGGAATTAAAATGCCAAATGGAAATGTGTCTGGTTTGATCAATCATTATTCTTGATAAACTGCATGCTATAAATATTCAATAAATATATATATATATATATATATATATATATATATATATATATATGCAATAAGCGGCGGGGCAGCTCGCTCAAAAATAGCGTTTGCCTCCGACGGGCCGCGGAAGGTCCGCCTTCGGTAGAACGGCGGCTGGCCTGCGGGCCGGCCGCGGAACGAAGGCGGTAGGACGGCGGCTGCCGCTTTTAAAAAGCGGCTGCCGCCGGCGGTGCGCCGTCAAACGTGTTTGCGATTTCGCCATTCTGACGCTTCTACTGCCTCCGGCGCGCCGCCGGCGGTCCGCCGACTCATTGCTATCTGGGTGAGCACTCCTGCCCCGAGAGCAGTGAGTAATACACTCACAGCGATTTGAATATATTGAGTACTCCTGCCCTGAGAGCAGCGCGTAATACACTCAAAATAACAGCGATTTGAGTCTATTGAGTACTCCTGCCCTGAGAGCAGCGCGTAATACACTAAAAATAACAGCGATATGAATCTGATGACTCCTGCCCTGAAAACAGCGCGCAATACACGAAAATAGCATTGATTTGAATCTATTGAGCACTCCTACCCTGAGAGCAGGGCGTTATACACTAAAAATAACAGCGATTTGAATCTATTGAGCACTCCTGCCCTGAGAGCAGCGCGTAATACACAAAAATAACATTGGTTTGAATATATTGAGTACTCCTGCCCCGAGAGCAGCGCGTAATACACTAAAATAACGGTGATTTGAGTCTATTGAGTACTCCTGCCCTGAGAGCAGCGCGTAATACACTAAAATAACAGTGATTTGAGTCTATTGAGCACTCCTGCCCTGAGAGCAGCACATAATACACTCAAAATAACAGCGATTTGAATATATTGAGCACTCCTGCCCTGAGAGCAGCGCGTAATACATTAAAATAACAGTGATTTGAGTCTATTGAGTACTCCTGCCCTGAGAGCAGCGCGTAATACACTAAAATAACAATGATTTGAGTCTATTGAGCACTCCTGCCCTGAGAGCAGCGCGTAATACACTAAAAATAACAGCGATTTGAATCGATTGAGTACTCCTGCCCCGGGAGCAGCGCGTAATACACTAAAAATAACAGCGATTTGAATCTATTGAGCACTCCTGCCCTGAGAGCAGCGCGTAATACACTAAAAATAACAGCGATTTGAATCTATTGAGCACTCCTGCCCTGAGAGCAGCGCGTAATACACTCAAAATAACAGTGATTTGAATCTATTGAGCACTCCTGCCCTAAGAGCAGCGGTTATACACTAAAAATAACAGCGATTTGATTATTGAGACTCCTGCCCTGAGAGCAGCGAGTAATACACTAAAATAACAGCGATTTGAATCTATTGAGTACTCCTGCCCTGAGAGCAGCGCGTTATACACTAAAAATAACAGCGATTTGAATTATTGAGTACTCCTGCCCTGAGAGCAGCGCGTAATACACAAAAATAACATTGGTTTGAATATTTGAGTACTCCTGCCCTGAGAGCAGCGTGTTAACACTCAAAATAACAGCGATTTGAATCTATTGAGTACCCTGCCCTGAGAGCAGCGCGTATATACACTGAAATAACAGCGATTTGAATCTATTGAGCACTCCTGCCCTGAGAGCAGCGCGTAATACGCTAAAAAATACAGCGATTTGAATCTATTGAGCACTCCTGCCCTGAGAGCAGCGCGTAATACACTCAAAATAACAGCGATTTGATTCTATTGAGCACTCCTCCTGCCCCTGAGAGCAGCCGCGTAATCACCAACAAATAACAGCGATTTGAATCTATTGAGACTCCTGCCGTGAGAGCAGCGCGTAATGCACTAAAAAAACATGATTTGAATATATTGAGTACTCCTGCCCTGAGAGCAGCGCGTAACACACTAAAATAACAGCGATTTGATCTATGAGTACTCCTGCCCTGACAGCAGCGCGTTAACACACTAAAAATAACAGGATTTGAATCTATTGAGCACTCCTGCCCTGAGAGCAGGCGTAATACACTCAAAATAACAGCGATTTGAATCTGTTGAGCACTCCTGCCCTGAGAGCAGCGCGTAATACACTAAAAATAACAGAGATTTGAATCTATTGAGCACTCCTGCCCTGAGAGCAGCGCGTTATACACTAAAATAACAGCGATTAGAATCTATGAGCACTCCTGCCCTGAGAGCAGCGCGTTATACACTAAAAATAACAGCGATTTGAATATATTGAGCACTCCTGCCCTGAGAGCAGCGCTTATACACTTAAAATAACAGCGATTTGAATCTTTTGAGCACTCCTGCCCTGAGAGCAGCGCGTAATACACTAAAAATACAGCGATTTGAATCTATTGAGCACTCCTGCCCTGAGAGCAGCGCGTAATACACTCAAAATAACAGTGATTTGAATCTATTGAGCACTCCTGCCCTGAGAGCAGCGTGTTATACACTAAAAATAACAGTTGATTTATTGAGTACTCCTGCCCTGAGAGCAGCGCGTTATACACTAAAAATAACAGCGATTTGAATATATTGAGCACTCCTGCCCTGAGAGCAGCGAGTAATACACAAAAATAACATTGGTTTGAATATTTTAAGTACTCCTGCCCTGAGAGCAGCGCGTAATACACTCAAAATATCAGCGATTTGAATCTATTGAGCACTCCTGCCCTGAGAGCAGCGCGTAATACACTCAAAATAACAGTGATTTGAATCTATTGAGTACTCCTGCCCGGGAGCAGCGCGTAATACACTAAAATAACAGCGATTTGAATCTATTGAGCACTCCTGCCCTGAGAGCAGCGCGTTAATACACTAAAAATAACAGGATTTGAATCTATTGAGTACTCCTGCCCTGAGAGCAGCGCGTTATACACTAAAAATAACAGCGATTTGAATATATTGAGTCACTCCTGCCCTGAGAGCAGCGCGTAAATCAAAAAATAACAGTGTTTGAATTATTGAGTACTCCTGCCCTGAGAGCAGCGCGTAATACACTAAAATAACAGCGATTTGAATCTATTGAGACTCCTGCCCTGAGAGCAGCGCGTAATACAACTAAAAATAACATGATTTGAATCTATTGAGCACTCCTACCCTGAGAGCAGCGCGTTATACACTAAAAATAACAGCGATTTGAATCTATTGAGCACTCCTGCCCTGAGAGCAGCGCGTAATACACAAAAATAACAGGTTTGAATATATTGAGTACTCCTGCCCTGAGAGCAGCGCGTAATACACTAAAATAACAGCGATTTGAATCTATTGAGTACTCCTGCCCTGAGAGCAGCGCGTAATACACTAAAATAACAGCGATTTGAATCTATTGAGCACTCCTGCCCTGAGAGCAGTGCATAATACACTCTAAATAACAGCGATTTGAATCTATTGAGCACTCCTGCCCTGAGAGCAGCACGTAATACACTCAAAATAACAGAGATTTGAATCTATTGAGCACTCCTGCTCTGAGAGCAGCGCGTTATACACTCAAAATAACAGCGATTTGAATCTATTGAGCACTCCTGCCCTGAGAGCAGCGCGTTATACACTAAAAATAACAGCGATTTGAATCTATTGAGCACTCCTGCCCTGAGAGCTGCGCGTTATACACTACAAATAACAGCGATTTGAATATATTGAGCAGTCCTGCCCTGAGAGCAGCGCGTTATTCACTTAAAATAACAGCGATTTGAATCTATTGAGCACTCCTGCCCCTGAGAGCAGCGCGTTAATAACAGTGATTTGAATCTATTGAGCACTCCTGCCCTGAGAGCAGCGCGTTATACACTAAAAATAACAGCAATTTGAATCTATTGAGCTGCCCTGAGAGCAGCGCGTAATACACAAAAATAACAGTGATTTGAATCTATTGAGCTGCCCTGAGAGCAGCGCGTTATACACTAAAAATAACAGTGATTTGAATCTATTGAGTACTCCTGCCCTGAGAGCAGCGCGTAATACACAAAAATAACATTGGTTTGAATATATTGAGTACTCCTGCCCTGAGAGCAGCGCGTTATACACTAAAAATAACAGTGATTTGAATCTATTGAGTACTCCTGCCCTGAGAGCAGCGCTAGGGCGGGAGATGTTTTGACCGTTGAAATATAGCGGAGATTTGAACGAGATCTGTTCACGGATATCAAGTTCACAAACAGCGATGTAGCATTAGAAAAGCATGTTTTACACCAGTTAGCCCATAAGCAGCTTTGTTGTGGTTGACTGATGTAACGCAAATCAAAATGCACATGCCTACAATGTTTAGTTCTGTGCATTTTTAATGTTCACTAATTATCTTAGGAAACGTTAGAGGATGTTGAATTTTAACAAAAGATAACATTAAATTCACTTACCTTGCAATAAATGCGTTCACCCACGAACATCTGTCTTGTATTCCGAATAATATACCGCAATCCTTCCGCGCGCACATTCAAACACCTCCGTGAAGTTGGCACCCCATAAAACGAAATAGTCTCCAAAACTATGCCATTGGTTTGTGCTGCGTTTGTGCTGATTTGTGCCGTTAAAACGAACATTTGTGCTGGTTTGGAGTTTGAGATATTGAACATTATTTTATTGGTTTTGTTATGTCACTGTCCACCCCATGTCGTTCAAATCGTTCCAAACCTGTGTCGTTTGTTTGTGCTCGATTTGTGCCGGTTTGTGCCGTTGAAAGAAACATTGCAACTACCTCTTAAACATAAAAAAAAAAAAAAAAAAAAAAAACTTTTTAAGCACAGTTACATAACTGTCCACCACATGCCATCTAAACAGCCCAAAAACTGTGCCATTTGTTTGTGCTCGATTTGTGCTGTTTTGTGCCCTAGAAAGAACCATAATAAATTATTCCATTCTTCAGACATCACAAAATCTTTGGAAGAGTAGTGATAAGTGACGTCACGCAAGCAAGCCGCGCTCTTCATCCGTATACAAACCAGGGCCGGGTTTCCCGATAACGATGTATCTTAGCTCTTAAGAGTGCTCTCTACGTGCAAGGTTACGAACGCTCGCCGCAATTCCACGCGCGTTTCCCAAAAATGCACTTAACATGAACGCGCGAGAACGTGTTCTACGTGCTACTTAAGTGTCGCTGTCCATTCGTGAAGTGCTGAAATATAACCTTATATGGAATCGTATTCTGAACGTTTAACCTAATAGTCATTTGTTGTGGATTAGAAATCAAGACAAGTCTATATGGATATAAAACACCTATACAGGCTGACAAAATGGCTGAACAAAAACAAAAAAACAAGAGAATATATACCTTTCAAAAAGATAAAATTAATGTCCTTCTAGAGGAGATACAGGGAAACAAAGATTTTATTTTTAACAGATTTAAAGGACACCATACAAATAAGCAAATACAAAACATCTGGAAGGACATTGTCATATTGCAAACTAACTGTAACCGTGTTCAAATATCAGGGAAGGAGGTCTGCAAGAAATGCCCAATATGGCTGGTTTTCGTGCACGTCAGCAAGTCATTGACAGATTTTTTTTAATTCATCCCTATTTTGCCCGGTCTTTAAAGCATATTTCCCAGATTACTTATTTTATGATTTTTTTGTTTTTTGTTTCATTCGTTTAATTTAGATGTGTATTTCTATTTTTTTCTTCCCTTTTTAATTATTTAATTTATTTAAACAAAACACGAGTACAACAAAGTGTACAATAAAGTACAATCAAAACCTTATATTATACTTACGTTGCAGTGTAATCTGTTAAATCTAGATAAAGTGTAATCTGCCGGTTGTCCTGCAGGTGACCTCATAACGCTGTCTTCTTACGATGCACTTGGGGATTTATGATTACTCCAGAGCACTCGTAGTTCTAGGAAGATTTTCAAGTGCTACTTAAGTTACGATGCTTTTGGGAAACAGACCATAATATTAAGATCAGTCGTACGATCGTTTTTACGATCAATTTAGGCTTACGATGCTTTTGGGAAACGCAGCCCTGTCTGGTGCGTTTGTGCTCGCACAGGGCCTTGGCTGCTGCCATTGTTCTTTTCTTCTTTAGCTACGGAAATGTTTTATTGCCAGTGACTTCATCAAGCTCAAGATAATAAAAAAACGGTATCCCTATGTGATTGATTGACGCATATCACTTGTTTAAAAATGAACGTTGTGTGTCGGCTTTTTGAAAACTTTGTAGCAATAATCTCCTTTTTATGTTTTTTATTCAAATCGAGCTTAATTTATAATCAGATGGAAGTTTAGGCTATTGTAGTTTGTTTTAAACGTGTTGGCTATTATCTTGGCCTTGGCCTTATATATTTATTGCAGATGATAAAATATTTCTCATTTCTCAAAGAGCATTTTATCTTTCTCTGAAGGAGAAAGTGAACCAAGGACAGGTGAGCAGTGTTTCTGTTTGTTTAAAATGTTTTTAAAGCAACTAATCGAGGACTGTAACTTGTTAGTTTGCTGTTCTTAGCTGGTTTAACATCTTCCATGAACTTCTACTAAACAAAGTCATAGAGATTGTATTCATTGTTGGGTGAAGAGTATTCATTTAATACCAGCAGGTACAAAATAGGGATGAGTCACGATAGTCGATTAGTTAGCAGACGCATAAAGCTTGCCACAAAGAACCGGCAAATAGCCTAATCATTATGAATGTGTCAAATATAGCAAGGAGACACTTAGGAGACATAATAAACTAGTGTTTTGTGTGACGATGCTGACTCGCCACCTGCGGAGTGTTGTGAAGACTTATAGAGAGAAATGCACACTTCATACGGATTATTAGAGTTGTCTGTTTCTTTTCGTTTTGAATTGTTTTGTTTAAAATTAGACATTTCAAGCTTAGATATATTTCTTAGTTTCTGTTCATTTATGAGACAAGCTCCAGTTCACGTGTGATCTAAGTTATATCGCGTTGGCGCCTCCATGTCCTGATTAGGCTATTATCTGCTATCATTGCTTCTAATTTATTAAATCCAGGCAATTGGTTGGTGAAACACTGATTAAAATTAAGATACAATTTATACAAAACGAAATTCACTTTAAAGAAAGGCTTTCTACAAAACAAAACTTAATAAAGTGGTCAAATGATATGTCTCGATATTGCGCATCTTACTCACGCTGTTCACTTTTCATATAGGCCTAGGGCCTAATCAATATGAAATGGAAAAAAATAACATATTATTTAGCCTAAACATAAATATGAAACTAACTTTTCTTTAATGGCTACAACATGTAGGCCTACAGAGAAATGTAATGTCGGAGCGAACGCCGTGTCACCGGTGAGCATGAGGGGCAGAGGTGTGTTTTTTGAATAATAATCAAATAATTCCCAGTGATGTCGAATATTACTTTTGCTTGAAATGCCAATCCAAAATACTAAATGTAATCGAACAAAATAAAAGCATCATAGCATAAGAACGAAATATAAAGAAATAAAGAAATAAAACTAATTATTAATTACATTAAAGTAGGCTAGGCCTAAATAAATAAATAAATAAATAAATAAATAAATAAATAAATAAATAAATAAATAAAAAAGAGGCTCAGTAGCTTCTGAAGCATGAACTCAAGCGCAGTTGTTGTTGCTGTTATGGAGCGCGGCTTGCTTGCGTGACGTCACTTATCACTACTCTTCCAAAGATTTTGTGATGTCTGAAGAATGGAATAATTTATTATGGTTCTTTCTACGGCACAAAACAGCACAAATCGAGCACAAACAAAAGGCACAGTTTTTGGGCTGTTTAGATGGCATGTGGTGGACAGTTATGTAACTGTGCTTAAAAAGTTTTTTTTTTTTTTCATGTTTAAGAGGGGATCGTAGTTGCAATGTTTCTTTCAACGGCACAAACCGGCACAAATCGAGCACAAACGAACGACACCGGTTTGGTGCGATTTAGATGAGGTGGGGTGGAGAGCGACGTCACTGCCCAGTGACGTCACTGCCTATATTTGTTATTTCTAAAGGAGGGGATATAGATGCCGTGTTAATATTAACGGCACAAATCGGCACAAACCAAGCACAAACGAACGCAGAGTTTGTGTGCGATTTAAAAGAAATGGGGTGGAGAGTGACGTCACAGCTCCCAAATTAAATTAGCTATATCTGTGAAAGGAAAATAGATACAATGTTTGTTTTAACGGCACAAACCAGCACAAACCGAGCACAAACGAACGACACCGGTTTGGAGCGATTTGAACGACATGGGGTGGAGAGTGACGTAACACAACCAAAAAAATAATGTTCAATATCTAAAACTCCAAACCAGCACAAAGGTTCGTTTTAACGGCACAAATCAGCACAAACGCAGCACAAACCAATGGCATAGTTTTGGAGATTATTTCGTTTTATGGGGTGCCAACTTCACGGAGGTCATTCAAACGTATTGACCCCGCCCTTGCTTCAGTTTCATTGGTTGAATCTGTAAACCAATCATTTTCCTTTCTGCCCTCAGAACATGTTTGAGTAAGTAAAACTCCCATCTGCGTTTATTTCACCAGTGTGTGTTCGCTCAAATGAGTGAGAAAACGTTTTGTTGTCAGCCTATTATGAGTGTAGCCTACTTTACATGAATAAAAGTAGACCTTTTACAGTTTTAAAATATGATATCCTATCTGTATGACCAAAAATTACGAAGTAGGCTATAGTCTATTAAGTTATTTTAGCAGAAAAATAAATTCACGTGAACGCGCCGCTGCGTTTGTCGAACTGTAATTCAATGGCAGAATAAAACCCCTTTTTGGAATACGCACTAGGCGTGGTGTGTCAAAATACTTAATTATAAACTTCAATATTTTGTTCAAAACCACATCAAAACGCTTTGTGACATTTTAAAAAGCCGTGAATGTATTAAGGCCACTGGAACCAGGATCGTAACTGAAACGCGCTGCGCATGTTATCTCTCAATACCGGAGCAGAAGCGCCGGTTCAGATTTTATTGTTTGTTGTTTAAACGTGCGTGGCCGTGTTGTATATTTAAAAAAAATATATAGGCTACTATATTTGATATGGTCTATTTAGGGTAGGCCTATAGCATTGATTCGCTATATTGTGGATGGGGGAAATCACCCACCGGCAAATCGCACCTTGCTTAACCATGTTTTTAAAAATTATTTCTGCATATGGAAAGAATTCCAGTCCTGCTGTCTGCTGTCCTGTCCATGAAGTTTTTTTTTGTTTGTTTGTTTTTTAACAGAACTGTTTTTGAAGACGTAAATTCAGTCGATCTGTTGGATGCGATTTGTTCCTTAGTGTAAAATGGAAATGCATGGTCATTATATAAAAAACATATTTATTCGGGTTTCGAACCCGTGTCTTTGTACTGCTTAAACCTTCAGCTCTACCACTCGACCACAAGTTCGGTTGTTCACAAGGCAGTGTGCACTCAAAGGACAGATGCACTCTTCAATCTTCTCATTCCTCAATAGTTTAGCGTCATTGATTGCATTTGTTTTGATTTATTTTCACTGACTGCGAGATAGGCCTCTTTTAAATTTTGATTCATAAAATGTTCTGCTCTAAAAGTTTGCTATATTCTATTTAAAATATAGGCTACTTTTATATACGTTTTGCTTTCGCTAAATGTCCCTTTGCGCCACCTGGCGGTCATTTCGCGAATGACTTTGAAATGCGACTGGGTTTTTTTTGCCGCTGCGGATTTACCGCGGTAGATGCCGCGGCGGTAATAGGCATTCTGGTTGGCAACATACTGTACTTTGGGCGCCCAAGACCAAGTTCTATCTATTTGAATGGGGAAATCCTGAATTCTCAAACTGCTTGCTGAACTCACATTTAACTCCTTAAAGGGACACTTCACCCATTTGCATTAAGATTTGTATGTTAGAAACCCAGTCATATTTTTGATTGGTCGTGCATTATTCCCTCATTTTCCCCTGAGACGGGAGAAATAAGGATTTCAGTGTTGCAGTTTCTGCTTATAATGATGTAAAAATGGTCATTTTGCAACATTCTAAGCAGGAAGTCCCATATATTTGTAGAGAGACTACAAACACTCGTTCCTCATTTTTCCAGGGGGTGGGACCCACTCACACTACAGACCTATTACAGATCAGTGGATGGGACTTCACTTTCTGAAACTAAAAACAATATCCTCCATCTTGTTTGGAAGCTAAGCTAACAGGCGCTGTGGAGCCAGATGTGAAGTTACAATGGCGAAATGTAGCTACTCAATATGATATGAAAGAAGAGGATTTTGAAAGTCTGACGCTCGAATAAGATGTTCGTGGCTACTTTTACGAGCCGCAATATAGCGACCAGCAGTTGAGGCTGATGGAGGAACAGGAGGCAGAAGACCTGCCTGTCGCGGATGAGGTGGCCAGACTGGCTCGAGCTGGGGCGGACTGGTGGTGCCTGTGCTTTCACTGTGCGCCTACGGACAACGATAGAGTCCGTCTGATGCAAAGAATTTCAACGATGGCAATTTCTCCTGGACGAAATCTCTGAATCAGATGAGTACACGGACGTTTATGTTGTGAATTGAACCATCCTAGTTTTGCACCGCATATTTTCTGATGAACATCCCGGCATCATGCAATTATTCAGCATTTCGAAAGAAATACAAACGAGGAGTAATTCACTAATGAGTTTGCCAACTAACTAGAAATTTTGAATTTCAAGCTCTGGTGGTAGCTAGCCTCGTAGACGGAAGAGTGATTTATCTGATAGGCGGATACCTCATAGGTGCTCTGCCCTACAAAGCCAAAAGGCAGTAACTGCATTTTTGGTCAAAAATGAGTTAATGTCATTTTTGGGATATTAAAGACCTCCTTTATCATGTGGATAAATATCTATACTCAATTTGACAGTTTTTTAAAAAAAAATAGAGGGTTGTGTTCACAGTAACTCCCAAAACCATACAAGCAACCATGGCAGAAAGCGGGTAATTGCAGTTACCATTCTTTGGCTTTGATCTTCGACGCAAAAGTCCAGTTACGTACTCTGCCCTACAAAGGCAAAAGGCAGTAACTGACCAGAGTGTCAAACTGAGAAAAATGACTTTAAAGTTTTTTGTTTTGTCCACACAAATGTATTATAGGTAGAGCAATGAAAATCTGGTGACTTGTTGCCCAGATGAAGAAATGTGTGTATATAAAAAACATCTTGTGCTCAAAGTTGACCTTTGACCCTTATTTGTCAGATACTGTACTCTGCCTTTGTATTATTGACTAAAAAATAAGGAGTCGTGCAAAGGCTTTTGTTGTCTTATAATATGCATTTATTTTTACCTGATTTGCTCACCGACTCTCAAATCATTCGTTCAACGACTCATTTTTCAAACCCCTCCTTTGCGTGACGCTAATCTGCGGTGATTGGTCAGATGACCCAGTCAGTTATTGTTTGTTAGCCCAACGCATAAACATATTAAAAAGCACTGCAGTGCTACAAGGTATTGCTCTATTCTTTATGACAACGCCAATAACAACGACAAACATTTTCACATTTTTAAAAAAAATTAGAAGCTGCGCTGAGCGTAACACACACACACACACACACACACACACACACACACAACACACTTACTGCGCCTTCCCTCCTCGCGCTCCCGACGCTACAAAACCCATAAAAGCAACAATTATTAATAATACTTACAGGTTGTGATTCGGAGGAGGACGAAGCTGATCCATATACACTGGGTACTGAGCGCTCCTTCAGGAACAACCGGCTTGCGAATCCTTTATTTGAATTAATTTACGTATTTGTCATTAAAATGATGAGAACACAACACAAGGTTCGGCTATACTGTTGTGGTATCGTTGCAAATATGAACTCTAACCACTGATTCTTCACATGCTCGTCCCTGGGGAATGAAAACAAAGTGGCTGAACTATCTTTGCATTGTAGAACACCGCGTCTTCTCGACATGATGCTATTCAGCTGAAGTAATTGAATGTGTTCTAGACTTCAAGTTTACACTTCCGTCTGCGCGCGCAGTAACTGGGCGTGGCCAATATGCTAATGTTCGTATCTACATCACTACGAAACAGGCAATGACTCGTTTCAAAAACAATTCATTTCATAGACTCGGAGTCGACTCTCACTTTTGAAAGACAATAACTTTATATACGGTGCACTTTCAGATATAAATCTTTGCAGGATGTTTTCATTCCCTTAGAGCTATATTCCACACTACATGAACAGTCATTTACAAAAATTCAGGTGTTTTTGATCATATGTTGTGGGCCAGTCTGGGCCAAAATGCCAGGGCCGTTTTTTTGTCCGAGTCCATCCCTGCCGCCGCATCACAAATGGTGAATCATTTATTTTTTTCTTTATATTCAAAGCATTTTAAGACCTTTTCTTCTAAAAATAATTGAATGTATGTTATCTCTTGAACTCTTGTCATGAAAACAAACTGAGGTTTCTACCAATCTTTCATGATTTTTCATGGTCATGTCTAATTCAAAATAAAGGTCTGAGCATGCCTTAGGAGTATGAAAATATTATTGTTGCAAATTGATAAAATACTGCTCCTCTGTAATTTATTTTGTAAATTGAATATTACAAAAACTAGAGATTGTAAGCTTTCAAATGATAGTTTGTCAAGATTAGTTTAGGTTTAGTACAGGATATTACTGTTTTAAATATGTAATGGGTGTGGGCCCACCGGTGGGCCGGTGACACTTATAACATAGCAACAAAATCTGGCATGAACTGTCCCCATTCATATTAAATAAGTGTTAAATAATATAGTTCTCTTACGAGAGTATCTCTCGTATTGCGTAATATCTTACGCTATGGGGAAACACTCTTTCCTCGAGATATTGAAGCCAAAAATTATCCTTAATTTTTTAATCATGCAAAACGCTTTTGCAGCAGCAAGCAGACAAGGGCGAGACAGCTCGCGCGCCCATTGGCTGCCTCGCTGGAAAAGCTGCAGCCTATCGAGTGAGGCACTGCGTGACGTAATGACGAATGAGGACGCTTCGCGCTCATTTCGTCATGTCCCGCCAGTATAGGCGTGGTCTCGCCCTAAATATACCCCCTCGATAGCTGTATTTCCTCTGATTTTTCATTCTTCACGCGAAGCTCACGCATCGCGGGATCCAGAGTGAGAAGCCGCGCCGTTGACTTGTAGCCTTCTCAGCGGGACGTGCCATCTTCTGAAGTCGCTGGCCCAGCCGCCTTCAACTGCCGTACCTGCTGCGCTTTCCGGCGTACTATATCCTTTTACTCTGCTAAGTGTGTGTGTGTTTGCTTACATGACGCAACACCCATTTCTACTGTTCTAAAAGAGCTGCGTCTTTTTAAAGATGCTTTCCTGTGGTTCTTGCCGAGCCCCACTCAGCGACGAGGACCGCCACGTCATCTGCGTGTCCTGCCTGGGTGAGGATCACGCGGCCACCGCGCTCGCTGACGGCGGATGCCATCATTGTAAACGCTTGCCTATGGTGACTCTGCGGACTCGCCTAGCGTCGTTCTCCGAGCCCGCATCCCAGCCCGCCGTGATGCCGCGCCGCAAGAAGCGCCGCGCCCTGCGCGCGCCCGAGCTATTTCCAGCCCGCCAAAGCTCGCCGGTTCGCCCGCCAGCTTCGCCGGCTTCGCTCGAGTCGCTCCCAGACGGACAGCGGCCGCCGTCTGCCGCCGCGTCCGCACTTGAGCTCGACAAACTTACCGGAGACGGCATTGAAACTGAGCCGATGCGTCCGATGTAATCAAGCCGTGGATTACATCGGCCTGAATGGTGAGATACATTTGTGGCTAACGCTATCCGAGATGACGGAAGCTGAGCGTTCCGTGTTCCTCGACGTTCTCGCTCTGCTGGACGCCGCCCCCCTCAGCGCGGGCCCCGGCCGAGGATTGAGATAAAGCCCGAGGTCTCAAGGCCTTCCTAGTCTCTCTAGGAAAGCGACGGTGTTCAGTTCCCGCTGCGGCCGGATTTTCACCAAAACTTCTCGCTCGTTCAGTTCCAAGCAATGTGACTGTTCCAGTGTATTTCGCAGTGAGCAAGCTGGTTCCACAGCCCGCTTGCCTGCGCACAAAGGCCGTCGTTTCGGCTAACTAGCAGCGCCGCCAGGCCCGAGATCAAACACCGCGCTCTCGCTCTGCTGGACGCCGCCCCCCTCAGCGCGGGCCCCGGCCGAGGATTGAGGTAAAGCCCGAGGTCTCAAGGCCTTCCTAGTCTCTCTAGGAAAGTGACGGTGTTCAGATCCCGCTGCGGCCGGATTTCCACCAAAACTTCTCGCTCGTTCAGTTCCATGCGTTGTGACTGTCCCAGTGTATTTCGCAGTGAAGCAGCCGGTGTCTCAGCCCGCTTGCCTGCGCACAAAAGCCGTTTCTATGGCTACCCAGATAAATCCAATAAAGAGTGCATTTTCTGGTGTTCCGGCCACGGCCGATGGTGTTACGAGTGTTGTAAGAATGCCCACGTCCCAGTGCCCATTCCCACACCCAGACACAGCCCGCCACGGTGCAGGGCTAGCACAAATAAAACCAACTCATGTTGGTTGTGCAGAAAATGTAGTGAACGCGCCCATACAATGCCCGCTTACACTACACGATGCGTGTCCCTTGGTTTCTGTAAAAACGAAACTAACACACATTTAGTCGGCGCGAGCAGTAAATGTGCCCGCTGTTCCGCATTTCCTCACTGACACGCCGAATCCCACGGGATTCACCCCCGCTCGCTTTCTATGCACAACCCGTCACAGAGAAGCTGAGCGTGGCCAGGCTGCCCGCTGTGATTAGCGCGCACCTTGCACGCTGTGAACACAGCGTTGATTCAGTCGGCGCGAGCCGAGCATTCTCCGTGCAGAAAATGTGCCCGCTGTCTCGCGCCCGCATTTCTCACAGACACTCCGAATCTCACGGGATTCACCCCCGCTCGTCTTCTCTGCACAACCCGTCACAGAGAAGCTGAGCGCGGCCAGGCTGCCTGCTTTGATCAGCGCGCGCCTCGCACGCTGTATACACAGCAGTGATTGTCACGTTACACTACAAAAATGGAGGGAGAACTCAAATGCAAGAACAAGGAGGATTTATTAACAAAAAGAAAACCAAAACACAAAGCAAAAACCCACGAGGGGGAAAACAGAATAAATGAACATGAAACAAACATAGGAACAGGGAACGCCAACCAGGAACAGAGAACACATCCGACAATGACAATGAACCGACCAAGACTGCAAACACGAGGAGACTTAAATAGGTAAAAAATCAAGAGGGGACAGGTGGAACAACTAAACACTAATCAGGTAACAAGGGGGAGGGATCAAACAATCACAACAGCACATGGCACAACATAACAAAACACCCATGTGCTAACAAGACAGGACAGACATGTGACATAACCCCCTCCCTACGGAGCGGCTACCAGACGCTCCATCAGGCTAGGGCGGGGCAGGAAGGGACAGACCAGGGCGGGACGGGAGGGACAGACCAGGGCGGGACGGGAGGGACAGAGACATCAGGCGACCGGGGCGAAACAGAAAGTCCATTGGGAGGTGAGGGAGAAACAGAGTTCATTGGGCGGTGAGGGAAACACACAGAGTCCATCGGGCGGCCAGGGCGGTGAAGACCCCTCGGGCGGCCAGGGCGGTGAAGACCCCTCGGGCGGCCAGGGCGGTGAAGACCCCTCGGGCGGCCAGGGCGGTGAAGACCCCTCGGGCGGCCAGGGCGGTGAAGACCCCTCGGGCGGCCAGGGCGGTGAAGACCCCTCGGGCGGCCAGGGCGGTGAAGACCCCTCGGGCGGCCAGGGCGGTGAAGACCCCTCGGGCGGCCAGGGCGGTGAAGACCCCTCGGGCGGCCAAGACCTCTCGGGCGGCCAGGGCGGTGAAGCCCTCTCAGGACCAGACACCGGCTCGGGAACAGACACCGGCTCGGGAACAGACACCGGCTCGGGAACAGACACCGGCTCGGGAACAGACACCGGCTCGGGAACAGACACCGGCTCGGGAACAGACACTAAAACAGAAACAGTCACAAGGACAGACATAAACACAGACACTGGGTCCGGAACCGACATGAGCTCCAGCTCTGGGACGGGCACTGGCTCTGCCTCCGGCTCAGGAACAAGCACTGGCTCCGCCTCTGGCTCAGGAACAGACATCAGAACAGAAGCAGACACAAGGACAGACAAAAACACAGACACAAACACAGGGTCCGGAACAGGCATGGGCTCCGCCTCTGGAACAGGCATGGGCTCCGCCTCTGGAACAGGCATGGGCTCCGCCTCTGGAACAGGCATGGGCTCCGCCTCTGGAACAGGCATGGGCTCCGCCTCTGGAACAGGCATGGGCTCCGCCTCTGGAACAGGCATGGGCTCCGCCTCTGGAACAGGCATGGGCTCCGCCTCTGGAACAGGCATTGGCTGGACGTGGATGACTTGAACAGGCACTGGCTGGACGTGGATGACTTGAGCGGTCTCTGGCTGGACGGTCTCTGGCTGGACGGTCTCTGGCTGGACGGTCTCTGGCTGGACGGTCTCTGGCTGGACGGTCTCTGGCTGGACGGTCTCTGGCTGGACGGTCTCTGGCTGGACGGTCTCTCGCTCGGCAGACGGGCGTCTCCTCCTCCTCCGTCCATGACGGCGAGAAGCTGACCCAGAACTGCCCTCCACCGGTCCAGGATCGAAGGGGGGCCAGGATGGAGAGTGATGTTGATCCTCCTCTCGACCACCTCCTCCTCCTTTACAACCTCCCCGGGTCCCACGAAAAATTACCTGGCGGGTCCCCCGAAAATCTCTCCTGTGACCTCCACGGGTCTCAGAGACCCTGGCCAAGCGTTCCGACTCCTCCCTTTGATGAGCCATAAAAGAGAGAGCCTGGAAAATGTTCATTTCTCCGGACTCCTTACAGGGCAGAGTCCTTCCGTCACAGCAGAAAGGAGAAAATTGGGTAGATCCAAATGTAGAAATGATGTAATCCGGGCAATCCAAGTCATCGTCGTCCATATAAGTGTCATCCATATTCCTCCAGCCAAAATCCTCCATGCTGCTGAGTTCTCAAAAGGGTCGGTTCATTCTGTCACGTTACACTACAAAAATGGAGGGAGAACTCAAATGCAAGAACAAGGAGGATTTATTAACAAAAAGAAAACCAAAACACAAAGCAAAAACCCACGAGGGGGAAAACAGAATAAATGAACATGAAACAAACATAGGAACAGGGAACGCCAACCAGGAACAGAGAACACATCCGACAATGACAATGAACCGACCAAGACTGCAAACACGAGGAGACTTAAATAGGTAAAAAATCAAGAGGGGACAGGTGGAACAACTAAACACTAATCAGGTAACAAGGGGAGGGATCAAACAATCACAACAGCACATGGCACAACATAACAAAACACCCATGTGCTAACAAGACAGGACAGACATGTGACAGTGATTTAGTCGCGCGAGCTGACAGTATTCTCAGTGTAGAAAATGTGCCGCATTTAGTAAATGTGCCCACATTCCCTCACACGCGCCGAATCCCACAGGATTCGCCCCGCTCGCTTTCTCTGCGCGTCCCGCCATAGAGAAGCTGAGCGCGGCCAGGCTGCCCGGTGTGATCAGCGCACCCCCCGCCTCGAACGCTGTAAACACGGTGCTGTGTTCCCAGTACACAGGGGCTCTCGAGCCGCCGTCCTGCCGCGGCCAGAGCCCAGATTTCATTCTACCCCTAGCTATTCACGCAGATGCGTGGTCAAGGCTTCCCGGGGTATCAGAATGGGTGTTGAACACTATAACGAGAGGCTGTTCGCTACAGTTCGCTCGACGCCCCCGCCGTTATACGGCACGAGTCGAAACTACGGTGTATAGCGAAGTGTTTCATCTACTTCGAGCCGAGATAGCGAAACTACTGAGAAAAAGGGGCTATAGAACCTCTATCTCAGGGCGAAGGGGGCTTATACAGCAGATATTTTCTGGCACCGAAAAAGATGGTGGGCTCAGACCCATTCTAGATCTGCGACTGCTGAACAGAATGCTCGGGAAGCGCCAGTTCAGAATGCTTACGACCAGGAAAATCCTCGCGCAAGTGCGCCAAGGAGACTGGTTCATGTCAATAGATCTGAAAGACGCCTATTTTCAAATACAAATAGCGTCCCATCAAAGGCGATTCTTGAGATTCGCCTTCGAGGGCCAGGCATATCAATACACAGTCCTGCCGTTCGGCCTGTCCGTAGCACCCCGTACGTGCACGTAGTGCATGGACGCGGCCCTCGCCCCCCCTGAGACTTCGGGGCATGCGAGTTTTGAACTACTTGGACGATTGGCTGATTCTAGCTCGTTCACGAACGGAGCTCATAGAACACAGGGCCGCATTACTCGAGCATCTCGAGGAGCTGGGCCTTACAATCAATTGGGCGAAAAGCTCACTGCTCCCCAGTCGGAGAATTTCCTTCTGGGAACAGTGTTGGACTCGCTATCCATGACAGCATGCCTGTCACCGGAGCGCGGATTGAATATTCAGCACGTCGCGAGATCCTTCCGCCACGGCTCTATAGTCCCGCTCAGAAGGTTTCAGAAAATGCTGGGTCTGATGGCCTCAGCAGCCTCCGTACTCCAGTTGGGCCTGCTCCGCATGCGCCCACTGCAGCTATGGCTAAAAGCACGAGTTCCCCCAGGGCGTGGACCGCGGGTCTATTTCGCCTCAGGGTCGACCTTCAGTGCGTTTCAGCTCTGAAACCGAGGAAAGTGACCGACTGGTATCAGTCAGGTGTGAGTCTGGGGATCGCCTCGGGTGTGAAGGTGGTGTCTACGGACGCCTCCACATCGGGGTGGGGAGCGCTGCTCGAGGGCAGACCACTAGCTGGCCTATGGTCAGTACGGGAGAAGCTCCTTCACATAAACTGCTTGGAATTAATGGCAGTCGACAAAGCACTAAGGCGCTTCTGTCCCCAGATAATAGGCCACCACGTATTGGTCCGGTCGGACAACATGTCAGTGGTGGCGTACATAAATCGCCAGGGCGGCATCGGGTCCACACGCCTTTGCAGGCTGGCGGAACCCCTCTTGGTCTGGGCCCAGCGCAACCTCCTTTCTCTGAAAGCGGCGCACGTGCCTGGGCACCTGAATACGGGTCCAGACAAGCTGTCCAGAGACAACGTCCCGACAGGAGAATGGTCGCTGCATCCGCAGACGGTCCAGCTGCTGTGGGAAACGTTTGGCAGAGCGCAGGTGGACCTGTTCGCGTCCCGCGAGAACGCTCACTGCCCAGTATTCTTCTCGAAAAGCAGGGACGCGCTGGCCCATGCTTGACCCAACGGTCCCCTGTATGCTTTTCCCCCTGTCTCGCTCCTGCCTCAGGTGTTGGAGCGGATCAGGGAAAATGGATGCCCAGTGCTGCTTGTAGCTCCGCTCTGGACGAACCAGGCTTGGTTTCCGGTCCTGATGCGGATGGCCAGCACTGCCCCGTGGCCTGTACCGTTGAGGAGAGATCTCCTCTCTCAGGCGGAGGGCTCGATTTGGCATCCTCGCCCGGAACTGTGGTCCCTGCACGCATGGGCCATCAACGGGTACCCGCTAGCCTCCCGGAAGGAGTGCTAAACACGATCGCGCAGGCTAGAGCTCCGTCTACTAGACGGCTCTATGCCTCGAAATGGTCGGTGTTCTCTACTTGGTGTCGAGCCCGTGGCTGTTCACCTGTGGACTGCGGGGTTAAGGAAGTGCTTGCCTTCCTTCAGGAGCTGATGGATAAGGGAAGGACCCCATCCACGTTCAAAGTTTACGTGGCGGCCATAGCAACGTTTGCTAAACCGGTGTCTGGCCAGTCACTGGGGAAAAACGACTTAGTCGTGCGTTTCCTACGAGGAGCTCGGAGGTTAAACCCTCCCAGGCCCCCTTCAGTCCCGGCTTGGGACCTTTCCACGGTCTTGGAGGCCATGAAAGGCGCCCCGTTTGAGCCGATCCAGCTGTCGGACATGAAGCACCTGTCCCTTAAGACGGTGTTTTTATTGGCTCTCGCTTCAGTGAAGCGTGTAGGGGACTTGCAGGCGCTTTCTGTAAGTGCGTCATGTCTGGAGTTTGGGCCTAACGACTCTAAGGTCGTACTCAAACCGAGGCACAGCAAAGTGCCGAAATCCCTCAATACACCGTTTAGGGCCCAGGTAATTTCCCTGTCAGCCCTTCCGGTTCTCGATGAGGAGAGGGAGCGAGTCTCCTTTGCCCTGTCAGGGCGTTAAGGGCTTATGTGTCCCGCTCGGCTGAGTTCAGACAGACCGAGCAGCTTTTCGTGTTGTTTGGCGGCCGTTCTAAGGGACTCGCCGCTTCAAAACAGAGCCTATCCAGATGGATAGTGGATGCCATAGCGCTGGCTTACACTTCCAGGGGCCTGCGGTGCCATTGGGTGTCAAAGCGCACTCCACGAGAGGCGTGGCCTCATCGTGGGCATGGTATAGCGGGGTCTCCCTGCAGGATATCTGTACGGCTGCGGGCTGGGCCTCGCGTCTACATTTATCAAGTACTATAACCTGGAGGTGCCCGCCTTACAAGCTAAGCTTTTGGCGGTCTGAACTTCGGGCTTATCGGCCGCCAATGCGGCTATGTGTACCCTTGCGGGTCGGTACCCCTACGGGACTTTTATGAAGGAGTGATGCTTCTAGCCTCTCCTCCTCTACTCTGTGTGAGTTGTGGTGATTGTGCACTAGATGTGCCCCGGGCTTGGCCCCGGGACTCTGGTGTTGGATCCCTGTCCGCACGGCGTTTTGCATGGGGTCCCCATAGCGTAAGATATTACGCAGTACGAGAGATAATCTCGTAAGAGAACGTACTCGGTTACTAACGTAACCTCGGTTCTCTCTAGAGAGGGAACGAGTACTGCGTATCTTGCCGTGCTTGGACTATGCTCTGGTTCGCTTCGGCGTACAAAATCAGAGGAAATACAGCTATCGAGGGGGTATATTTAGGGCGAGACCACGCCTATACTGGCGGGACATGACGAAATGAGCGCGAAGCGTCCTCATTCGTCATTACGTCACGCAGTGCCTCACTCGATAGGCTGCAGCTTTTCCAGCGAGGCAGCCAATGGGCGCGCGAGCTGTCTCGCCCTTGTCTGCTTGATGCTGCAAAAGCGTTTTGCATGATTAAAAAATTAAGGATAATTTTGGCTTCAATATCTCGAGGAAAGAGTGTTTCCCCATAGCGTAAGATATTACGCAGTACTCGTTCCCTCTCTAGAGAGAACCGAGGTTACGTTAGTAACCGAGTACGTTTCGTATGCTCAAATACCATTAAAAAGAGTATTTTTCAGGCTAGATCATCCATTTGCATGTGCAGTCCTAAGTGTGCATCTCAGAACACTGACTGTTACTATGGTAACCAGAGCTTCTAACAGCAGCTGCAGTGACACAATGGCTTTATTGGTGATTGGCTCTTAAGGTGACATCCTGATTTCCAGTGATGACCACTTGGCACCGCCTGCTCATTTAAAGGAACAACCCATATAAGCTGAGATGGTAAGTGGCTCAGAAAGAGAGAGAAATGTGGATCACTCTGTATATTTCTATATACTTACACTTTAACTGCATCACTGCAGCTTCAATCCTCAGATCAGATACCTGCCAGATCCAGGGACACTTCAAGTTAAACGCATGTACCAGGATGGAGATGTTATACTTGGAGGACTGTTTGAGGTTCACTTGTTCACAGTGTTGCCAGAGCTGAGCTTCAGAACAGATCCAGAACCACCATACTGTGAAATGTGAGTCAGACAGACTGCATACCAATAAAATAAGTAATATTTTTTATATAATTACAACAATAATACTATAAAAGAGAAGAAGAAGAAGAAGAAAGAAGAAGAAGAAATATCAATGTTAATATGCTCAAATGACAAAAGTGTGCACCATTTAAGAGATCAATGAGTGTGAATGAAGATGTAATTGCTGTGTATTAATGCTTCTATTAATTTGTCATTTGTAATTTATTTATCTCTTTTTAATCTAATTAAATGTTAACATTTATCTTGCTTTTTTCTTAGATTTAATATGGAAAGCTTTCAGCATGCACAGACTATGGCTTTTGCAATAAATGAGATCAATAAGAATCCCAATCTGTTGCCTAATATCACTCTTGGTTACCATCTTTATGACAACTGTGTGATGCTAGGAATGGCGTTCCGGGCTGCCATATCCCTGGCTAGTGGGACAGAGGAGTCCTTCTCCAATCTCAACTGCAATGGCCCTCCGCCGGTTATTGGAGTGGTGGGGGATCCTAGTTCAACTCCATCCATTGCAATTTCCAGTGTTCTGGGGCTGTTTCGAGTACCTATAGTAAGATGGGATGAAAAAAAGATGGGATTTTTTTATTTTTTTTGGCTGCATTTATTTAAAACCCTAATTTTGTTTATTACAATTTACAAAGTCTTCGGCGTCACATGATCCTTCAGAAAATATTATAATATGCTAAGTTGATGCTCAAAAAACATTCATTATCATTATCAATGTTGAAAACAGTTGTGGAAATATTTTTTTCAGGATTCTTTGATAAATAGAAAGCTCTTTCATTTATTTGAAATATAATCTTTTTTTAACATTATCAATGTCTTTACTGTTTATCAATTGAATGCATCATTGCTGAATAAAAGTATTAATATATTTTACCCCCCCCCCCCCCCCCATTTCTTTTTATCTTACTGACTCCAAACTTTTGAACTGTTGTGTATAATGTTACAAAAGCTTTCTCTATTTCAGATACATACTATTCTTTTGAACTTTCTAACCATCAATGAATCCTACATAACTGTTTTCAACATTGATAATGATAATGATAATAATAATAATAATAATAATAGTAATAATAATATATAATACGTTTATTGAGCAGCAAAGCAGCATATTACAATGATTTCTGAATGATTATGTCACACTGAAGACTGGAGTAATGATGCTGAAAATTCAGCTTTGCATTACAGGAATAAATTGCATTTAAAATATTAAAAAAGAAAACAGTTATTTTAAATTGTAATAATATTTCAAAATATGACTGTTTTGTTCTGTCTGTTTTGTTTTGTTGTTGTTTTTTTAATCAAATAAATGCAGCCTTGGTGAGGATAAGAGACTTCTTATAAAAACATGTGATATATGAGGACACAAATGTGCATAATGACATGGGTATTACACTGGTATTACAACTTACACGTGAAATATGAGGACATTGCATGTGTCCTCATATTTCAACAGCTTAAAAAACATAAAAAACAATGTTTTTTTTTTAAATGTTAAAATCCAGCATGTCTCCTGTAAGGGGTAGGTTTAGGGACAGGGGCAGTGTAGGGGGATAGAATATATAGTTTGTCCAGTATAAAAACCATTACGCCTATGGAATGTCCTCATAAGTCACAAAAACAAACGTGTGTGTGTGTGTGTGTGTGTGTGTGTGTGTGTGTGTGTGTGTGTGTGTGTGTGTGTGTGTGTGTGTGTGTTGTGTGTGTGTGTCCTGCCTCATCTGCTTGTGTTACAAAAATTATAAAGGCACTGATATTTTTTATGTTGATCATCACTCATTTTCTAAAACCTTGTCCTACCTCTCCATCTCCACTGATTAGGTTAGTCACTATGCCACCTGCTCCTGTTTGAGTGACAGAAAAAAGTACCCCTCTTTCTTCAGAACAATCCCCAGTGATGCCTTCCAGGTGCGGGCTATGGTTCAGATTTTGAGGCATTTTGGATGGACCTGGGTTGGTCTTCTCTACAGTGACGATGACTATGGCATCTACGCTGCTCAGTTCTTCCAGCAGGAAATGCAGCGGTTTGGACATTGTGTTGCTTTTTCTGAAATTCTACCCTATGATAAAAACCCCAGAGATATTCAGCGTATAATGGGAGTGATTCAGGCCTCTACAGCAAGAGTGGTGGTTGTTTTTTCCATGTCATCCTTTCTGTTGCCTTTGATGGATGAGGTGGTGTTGCAGAACATAACAGGAAGGCAGTGGATTGCGAGCGAAGCTTGGGCCACCTCTCCTGAATACCACACTCCACGTTTCCTGCCCTTCCTTAGGGGCACACTAGGCATTGCTGTGAGGCGTGGAAAAATTCAGGGGCTTCATGACTTTCTGCTACGTCTTTGTCCTAGCAATGATCCAGCAAATAATATGTTGAGGATCTTCTGGGAGAACATGTTTGGCTGCAGTTTTGAAACAGGTGGTAAAGAGACAGAAGGAGATCACGTGAAAAAGGTCTGTACAGGACAGGAGGATCTGAGCATTACAGACACACCATACACTGATGTTTCAGAGTTAAGAGCAGCTTATAATGTGTATAAAGCAGTTTATGCCCTAGCACATGCGCTTCATGACCTGACGCAGTGTGAGGAGGGTAGAGGACCATTCAGTGGGAACAGATGTGCTGACATAACACACTTGAAACCCTGGCAGGTAAGACTCAAATATATAGCGCAGATTTACATAGAAGAAGAACTAGTCAAATCAAGTCAAGTCACCTTTATTTATATAGTGCTTTAAGCAATACCGA
The DNA here is from genome assembly GCA_036326025.1 of Chrosomus eos. Lineage (NCBI taxonomy): Eukaryota > Metazoa > Chordata > Actinopteri > Cypriniformes > Leuciscidae > Chrosomus > Chrosomus eos. Next base: position 22,494,485 of record CM070824.1, on the reverse strand, counting down.
TTGTTTCAAAGCATCTCTACAGTGATTTAAATCTTTACAACTAGACACAAAAAATAAAAAAGTGCAAAATATAACCCTGTCCTATCTACAATCTGTACAGCTGGTTCACTACCTCCAGAAAGTAAATTTCACAACAGGCTTTGGGGATCATGTGTCATTTGATGAGAATGGAGATGCTTTGGCCATCTATGATGTAATGAACTGGCAGCCGAGGACAGATGGATCAATAAGTATCTACACAGTCGGTATAGTAAATGATGGGCCGGAAACAGGGATGGTTCTCACACTGGAGAGGATGCAATATACTGGAACTTTGAGACAAAAAAAGTAAATTAACATTGCATGTTAATGTTATATTTTTTGCAGATATAGTCTAAATTATAGCCGAAGCTATAAAACAAATGAGAATATATGAATTGAAAGGCCAAGCTTTGCATTGTAAAAGATGTAACTGATGATGTCTATTTTAGCCCCCACAGTCTGTGTGCAGTGAGAGCTGCCCACCAGGAACTAGACGAGCCATGCAAAAGGGCCTTCCCGTCTGCTGTTTTGACTGCCTGCCATGCGGAGATGGAGAGATGTCTAATACAACAGGTGAGGAGATTATTGTTGGCAAAATTTAAATGTTTTTTTTTTTATTATTATCACCTTCTCTCTTATTCTCACCTATAGATGCTTTTGAGTGCATAGTGTGCCCAGATGAGTTCTGGTCCAATACAGATAAGGATCAGTGTGTCCCCAAAGAAGTTGAGTTTCTGTCTTATGAGGAACCTCTGGGCATCTCTCTGACCACTGCATCTCTGCTTGGCACCTGCTTCTGCGCTCTTGTGATGGTCATCTTTACTCATCACCTTAACACTCCCATAGTACGAGCCAACAATTCAGAGCTCAGCTTCTTGCTGCTGTTGTCACTCAAACTGTGTTTTCTATGTGTGCTGCTGTTCATTGGCCGACCGCAGTTGTGGACGTGTCAGTTAAGACATGCTGTGTTCGGCATTAGCTTTGTCCTGTGCATATCCAGCATCCTGGTCAAGACTATGGTGGTAATAGCTGTGTTTAAGTCATCTCGGCCAGAAGGAAAAGATGCATTGAAATGGTTTGGAGTAGCTCAACAACGATGCACAGTTCTAGTCCTAACAGCCATCCAGGTTGGGATATGTGCAGTCTGGCTATCAACTGCCTCTCCAGCACCCCATAAAAATAGCTACTATATCCGCTCTATAATAGTATATGAATGTGCTATTGGCTCAGTGGCTGGTTTTTCTCTACTGCTGGGATACATTGGACTGTTGGCAGCAGTAAGCTTCATGTTAGCCTTCCTGGCGAGAAATCTTCCAGATAATTTTAATGAAGCAAAGTTCATCACTTTTAGCATGTTGATGTTCTGTGCTGTGTGGATTGCATTTTTTCCAGCTTATGTGAGCTCACCAGGGAAATATGCAGTGGCTGTGGAGATTTTTGCCATTTTAGCTTCTAGTTTTGGATTACTGGTGGCCATATTTGCCCCAAAGTGCTATATCATACTTTTACATCCAGAGAGAAACACTAAAAAAGCCATAATGGGAAGACAAATACAAAATAAATAGATTTGCATTATTGTGATATCAAATTAATATTGAAAACTATTTTATTGGGTTGAGTATATTATTATATTTACTCGACACATTTGACTGCCATATTCCATCAAAGCTTCTCTCTGCTGCTCTCTGATGTGAGTAATTTCACATAGTCCTACTCACTTAAAGTGGCACTGATTTATATGCTTCACAATAAATAGATAAAATACAGATACATTTCAAATGGAAGAACTTTATCATCAACATAAATTGTCATATCACCCAGCCTAATAACTTTCCCAGCCTTTCATTTTAAAGCATTAAGGCCATAACAATACAATTTAAAGCTGCTTTGAAACTATATGTATTGTGAAAAGTGCTACACAAATAAATTTGCTATATCACTATTAATATGTATATATTATATATTAATATGGTATATTTTCGCCTCTGTAAACAAACAAGCAATTTACATTTACATCCTTTACATGTTAATCTTTGTGAAGTTTGCATGTTGAAGAGAGTATTTTTAAAATGTACATATTAATATATGTTGTCAGAATTATCAAATTTAATTTACTCTTGATGTAGTAAATAAATGATTAAAGATTGTTTGTCAGAATAGCTTGATTTTGATTATAAAGTGAACTCAAAGTTTCTCATAGGATTTATGTGACACAGGATCTGCCACATCACCAGCCACTCGATACACAACGAATCACTCAGCTCCACCTTGTCGTTCAGAATCACTGGAATACTGATTATCTCCGCCTGCATCTAATCACTAGCACTCCCTTTATAAGCAGTCACTATCCACACTTCAGTTGTATGGTCTTGTTGTTGCCATCCAACGCTCACAGACTCCCTACCTGTTCCACTCATCTAAAATATTGACTTGTCTCCTGTCATTCGTCTTCCTGCATCAGCCTCTTGCAGCATTCTTCAATGGTTCTTTTCCACTTCCTCATCTGTCATCGCCGCATCTGCAAAACAAATAACTTAATAACCGCGAACCCGTTCTTCGTACGTTGCTTAAAACATCCAAGATCAAACGAGACATCCAAGATAATATGTGACCCGTCACAGAAACCAGGGACACAAGTCGGCAGCACAACTTGCGAGCAAAATTAGAAACAAGCGTTTTTTTCCAAAATTTGTTATTTCCGCTTTTTTGCAGAATCTGTTGAGATCATGAAGAAGCCTCTCCATGTTTGAGATAACAGTATTGGTATATTTAAAAGCGTACATTTTGAGGTTGAAATCTGCTTGTTTTTCGGGGATGTGTCATTGTCTGTGTGTATTTCCATACTGAATAGCTGCCCGCGCCTTTGCCCTCGCCCCCCAACAGCGTGGCTACTTATTATGCAGCGCTCTAGCCGGCTCTATCTGATATCAAAATTCAATGAAGATGGACGCCGCAAAGATTGTCGCAGACAAACTGAACCGTGGCCATTACAACGAAAATGTTTTGAAGTACTTCTTCAACAAGGCGGATGCTTATGAACACGCGTTCACTGATTCTGAAGACAATCTGAGCGACGATGAAAGTGGCATGATAAGAATAATATCCCTAATCTACAACTGAGCGAAGATGAAGACGAGGAAGAATGTATCGGACTGGCGTCAGACGAGTTGGACCATAAGATATCAGAGGCTATATCGATAGTAACATTTGATGGGGATATAGATAGAGAAATGGGGAAAAATCCGTAACTTTGACTGTAAATGTTACACGAGGAGAAAAGAGAACTCTCTGCATGGCATACAGTCTTGTAGCCAGACGCTTTCTCCAGACATTATGTACAACATACGGCTGGATTCTTTAGCTGCAGAAAAAGAGTGGCAGGACATGCGAATTATTGGACATTTAGAGGCAAACAGACGGATAGTGCAAACTTCGGAGATGGTTACATCCACAAAGAAGACCCCGACAAAGAGAAAGTGTGCCCGAACGATTTATTTCATTGGAGGCAACGAGATCTGCAAGAATAGTACTTTTCTGTTTCTTATGGGGTGAGTTTCCGTAAACCTAAAAGTTTGTCATTTTTTGTTCATTTTAAGAATACGTACACGTTATCTCATGTTTAGCTCAGCTCAGGACTGTCTTTTTAATTGTAACGTTAGCTGCTAATCGTTAGCATCATATCACTTGCCAAAACCCCCATTACTATAATGAGCTTTAAGATGGAAATGTGAGCTTCTGCTATTAATTTGAATAATGCTTCAATTGCTTGAATTGACTGGTGTTAATGACTTAACTTAGCCCACGTAAACCTGCCTGTTAGCATTCTTGAATTGATTGTGATACTAATAATTTTAGCCAGTGGTGGAGGAAGTACTACTTAATATTCTTACCAAGGATTTACTAACGTAATCGTAAATGTATCAGATTAAATTCCTACTTAAGTAAAAGTATAAAGTATACGTAGCCGTAAACTGTGCGTTATAAGTCAAAAGTAAAAGTATTTATGAAGAGTTTTTAATGTACAGGATATTTTTAATAATTTGACTCGAACCAGGTCTAACCACTAACCAAGGTCTAAACCAGGACTAAAACAAGACTAAACAAAACAAGGACTAAAACAAGACTATTTGGTGTTTCATGTGAAGGGCTGCAGAAACAGGTGAATTACCTGATTGATGAAGGCATGTCATCTACTAAGGGAAGCAATGAAGTCATCAGCTACATGCATCATTTCTTCGGCAACTTTGGAGTTGGAGAAACAGAGGTGGATCTTCATTGTGACAACGGCAGTGGGCAGAACAAGAACAACTTCATGCTCTGGTACCTTGCCTGGCGGGTTGGACACAAGCTTTACGATAAAATTGAAATCCACTTCCTTATTGCTGGCCACACCAAGTTCCCTTTCGTTCGTCACTCCGAGTTCCGTCGGATGACGACGAATGGGGTTTCGCTTAGAAAGCCTATCGACTTCGAGTATACAAAACGAGCCAATGGCAAAGAAATGCCATGGGTCTGCGGAATTTGCATGACGTAACTCCGCCCCACCTCGTGGGTATATAAGGAGGAAGTCCTGCAGCAAGCAGATATGTTTTCGCTTCGGAGCCAAGAGTATTTCTTCACTCCACAGTCATCTCTGACTTCACTCTACGAGACGAGCCTTTCTCACCGGTGTTGGTGTGACGGCGATCTGCGGCGAGTTCACAGTGCCTGCTGTTCTGTGCAGTGATCTGCCAGTGTGTGTGTGTGTCTCCCCGCCCGCTTCAACATCGCAGAGTTTTCTCTCCTCTCACAAAAGAGCTCGCACGCGGCACGTCTTTTTAAAGACGGTTCACCCGTGCATTTCTAAAAATAGGTTGCAGTGGACTGGTATCGGACTCTGATGGGCACGAGCGCTGTCTAGTGTGTTGGGCTATTGATCATGCTTGAACAGCGCTCGTGGATGACTCATGTTCTCTCTGGGAACGTGATCATCGCGTCATATAGGTCGAGACTCGGTGAACTCGCAAGAGTGAGAGTCCCCTCTTCCACCCCCCGTCTTTTCGGCTGGTGGCCAGGGTGACCTGAGGGTGTTGGTCTGGAACAAGGACGCCGACTCTGTAAAAAGAGTCCACGACCCCAGCCCCCCTCTTCAATGACGGTGCCCGCTAGTGAACTGATGATTCCACGAGTCTACCCTCGGGTGGCCCGTGCGTTTTCATTTGAAGCTACAGAGGATGATGCTGTGTCTGCAGCAGCATCACTAGGCGGCCATGCTTTCCTGGGACGATTGATTTTGGGTGAGGCCGCCGACCCGCGTCCACGGCAAACCCCAATATCTTTCCTCCCGGACGTGCATGATGAGATCTCGAAGTCCTGGTAGACCCCCTGGTCTTCTCGGGACCGCTCGTTGGTCTCACCCGCCTTTCCTCCCCTCACTGGCAGCTGCCCATGGGTACGCTCTGTTGCGATGCTGCTGTGTCCTCAGAGTGCTTCCCGGCGCAATCCTAAGCACCCGTCCGGAGCCTGTAGTTTTTTCGTCTACACTAATCTGTGGCGAAATGCTATAGCGCCATAGGACAGGCAGCCGCCTCACTACATCCATGACCATTCTGCTGGTCTACGTGACCCAGATGCTCACGGACATGCACGAGGGCGGGACTGACCCGAGGCTCTTCAATGAGCCGCGCGCCGCCACTGACCTTGCTCTCCGAGCGACGAAAGTGGCCGTACGCTCTCGGTGTCAGGTGATGCTTACCTTTGGGGGCTGACCGGTCTGATGTACAGGATGTCGGCAGATCCGTCTGCCTCGACACCTCTATATCCCAGGTCGGCCTCCTCGGCGGTGCGGTTGAGTGCTTTCGCCCAACAGTTCTCAACCGCCCATGAGCAGACTGACGTTATTCTGCCCGACGGCCCCGCCGTCCGCTCAGATCCCTCAGTTTGCCCACCGCCGAAGGCGCCCTCCCATGGTTCCAACCCCCCCCGTTCACCAGTAATGGGCTGGCTCTGGAAGACCGTAGGGAAGGTGCCACAGCCCTCTCCAGCCCCGCCCCCCGCTAAACGCCAGGCTAAGCGGCGCTCCTGAGACGGGCTGCTCAGGGATGATGTTCGTTTCTCAGGAGATGGTAGCAGGACCACTCCTTCCCCCGGTGGAGGGCCGGGGGAGAATCTTTGTTTTCCACTTCCGCTGCTCACCCATGGGTGGGCAGCACCCTAATGTGGTTAATGAAAGAAACGAACCCTTCTTCCCTGAGCTCACAGAGTTCTCGGACGACACAGAGTGCCGCCCACAAGCCACGCTCTCCTCGTCCCCCTCTGTCCCAGAGGCGGTTGACACGGCGGGTCATCCACGGACCGCCTCAGCCCTGTCCCCCGACAGAGCATGCCCCCGTGGAACGCTGGTCCTTCCCTGGCCTCCTCTGTCCGGGCGCGGAGCCTAACTGTGCCCCCACACCGGGCCGCTATGCCACCCACGTCCGGGCCAGTTACTCCGCTTCGCTGCCCCTCCGGGGGGACGCCTGTGGTAGAGCTTCCCCGTCTGTCCGCCGGGTCGCCTGCACCATCAGGTTCGGCTATGCGATTCAGTTCGCACGGTCTCCTCCCCGCTTCAGGGGAGTCCGCTCCACTCTGGTCGGTGGCAATGCCCCTATCATGAGAGCCGAGATTGCCGCCCTGCTGGCGAAGGGTGCAATCCAGACTGTCCCTCCAGCCGAGATGAGGTCCGGCTTCTACAGCCCTTACTTCATTGTCCCCAAGAAAACCGGTGGGTTACGACCGATCCTGGACTTGCACGTGCTGAATCGCTCCTTACACAGGATGCCGTTCAAGATGCTCACAGGATTGGTTTGCAGCGATCGACCTGAAGGACGCCTACTTTCATGTCTCCATTCTTCCTCGACACAGACCGTTCCTCCGGTTTGCTTTCGAGGGGCGGGCATACCAGTACGCGGTTCTCCCTTTCGGGCTAGCGCTGTCTCCTCGCGTCTTCACGAAGGTCGTCGAGGCAGCCCCTGTTCCCCTTCGGGTTCACGGGGTTCGCATCCTGAACTATCTCGACGACTGGCTGATCCTAGCTCACTCTCGAGACCAGGTTTGCGAACACAGGGACCTTGTGCTCCGGCACCTAGCTCGCTTGGGCCTTCAGGTCAACTGGGAAAAGAGCAAACTTTGCCCCGTGCAGAGGATCTCTTTTCTCGGTATGGACATCGACTCGGTCGCCACGTCCGCGCAGCTTATGAGCGAGCGCGCGCAGTCACTGTTGACTTGTCTGAGACAGTTCCAGGACAAGAGTGCGGTTCCACTGAAACTTTTCAGAGGCTCCTGGGGCATATGGCATCTGCAGCCGCGGCAACGCCGCTCGGATTGCTTCATATGAGACCGCTTCAGATTGGCTTCGCGACCGAGTCCCGAGGTGGACATGGCTCGCGGCACCTTTGAGTACCAGTTACTCCGGCCTGCCGTCACTACTCAACCCGTGGGCGAACCTCAGTTTCTACGGGCCCAAGTGCCCCTAGAACGAGCTTCCCGGCATGTTGTTGTCTCAAAAGATGCCACCACGGGCTGGGCGCCATGTGCAATGGACATGCTGTCACACTCTCATGTTGAGCAGAAATGCTCCTGAGAAAATTCAGTGAGATTTATCACACTCAGGTGTTGAGCAGAAATGCCCCTGAAGGTTCAGTGAATTTCTTCACACTTAGGTGTTGAGCAAGCTTGCTCCTGAAGCCCGGTGTTACTCGCATGTAATGTTGCAGTATGGCATGTCATTGCCTCGAGTTGCTGGCCGTACGCCTTGCCCTGCACCGCTTTCGAGCGCTGCTCAGGGGTCAACACGTACTAGTCCGATCAGACATTACCACCACAGTAGCGTACATCAACCATCAAGGTGGTCTACGCTCGCGCCGTATGTCGCAACTCGCTCGCCACCTCCTCTTATGGAGTCAGAAGCATCTGAGGTCCCTTCATGCTATTTACATTCCCGGAGCCCTGAACTGTGCAGCCGACAAGCTCTCACGGTTTCAGCCCCTGCCTGGCGAATGGCGACTCCATCCCCAGACGGTTCAGCTGATTTGGGACCAGTTCGGCGGCGAACAGATAGATCTGTTTGCCTCCCACAACTCGACCCACTGCGCCCTGTATTATTCCCTGACCGAGGTCGGCACGGATGCACTGGCGCACAGCTGGCCGCGGGCCGCAAGTATGCGTTTCCCCCAGTGAGCCTTCTTGCGCATTTCTTGCGCAAAGTCAAGGAGGACGAGGAGCAGGTCCTTCTGGTTGCGCCCTATTGGCCCACCCGGACCTGGTTCTCCGAACTCATACTCCTCGCGACAGCACCTCCTTGGCCCATACCTCTGAGGAAGGACCTTCTTTCTCAGGGACGGGGCACCCTGTGGCACCCTCGTCCCGATCTGTGGAGCCTCCACGTGTGGCTCCTGGATAGGACCAGGTAGGTTTGAGTACCCTACCACCTCCGGTGGTGGCTACCATCACTTCCGCTGGAGCGTCGTCCACGAGACACCTCTATGCGTTGAAGTGTAACCTCTTCGTCAGCTGGTGCTCTTCTCACCGAGAAGACCCCCGGAAATGCCCGATCAGCGTTGTGCTTTCCTTCCTTCAAGATGGGTTGGAGCGAAGGCTGTCTCCCTCCACCCTCAAAGTCTATGTTGCCGCTATCGCCGCACACCATGACTTGATAGAAGGTAAGTCTGTGGGAAAGCATGACCTGGTCATCGGGTTCCTGAGAGGAGCCAGGAGACTTAATCCTCCTCGCCTCCTCTCGTTCCCTCTTGGGACCTCGCGGTGGCTCTAACTGCCCTGCAGAGTGCTCCCTTTGCGCCTTTGCAATCAGTGGAGCTTAAGTTCCTGTCAATAAAGACAGCGCTACTGGTTGCACTGGCCTCTACAAGAGGGTAGGGGACCTGCACGCATTTTCCGGTGACAAAGCGTGCCTGGAATTCGGGCCGGCTTACTCTCACGTGATCCTGAGACCTCGGCCTGGATATGTGCCCAAGGTTCCTACCATTCCCTTCCGGGATCAGGTGGTGAACCTGCAAGCGCTGCCCCCGGAGGAGGCAGACCCAGCCTTGGCACTGCTCTGTCCAGTACGTGCTCTCCGCACCTATGTAGACAGGACGCAGTGTTTCAGGACCTCAGACCAGCTCTTTGTCTGTTATGGTGGGAAGCTGAAGGGAAGAGCTCTCTCCAAGCAGAGGTTGTCTCACTGGATAGTGGACACCATTGCTTTGGCATACCAGCAGCAAGGTCGACCGTGCTCCCTTGGTGTGGCCGCCCACTCCACCCGGAGTGTGGCGTCCTCTTGGGCTCTAGCACATGGAGCCTCGCTAACAGACATCTGCAGAGCTGCAGGCTGGGCGACACCTAACACATTCGCCAGATTCTATTATCTCCGAGTGGAGCCTGTGTCCTCTCGTGTGCTCGCTTCAACCAGCCGGCATTAGGACCCGCTCAGGTGTCTTCGCTTGCTCGCCATTCCACTCCACGGACTGGATGCGTGCGATATTCTCCTCAGGTGAGCTTCCCCGGAAGCCCTGAGTTCCTCCTGCACTCCTGACGTCGACCCAGTGTCTCTGTGCCTGAGCGTCGGCTAGGTGCCTCCCGTGTGCATGGTCCCTCTCCGGAGCAACCCCCACATGTGTATTCCCACTGTAAGCCTCTCTGAGCATGTGTCTTCCCTTGGCAAGCCACCTTGCCACCCCTGGGGTTTAAAACTTTTCCACCTGCGGCTGGATACCTCAGTGTATTCCCCATATGCTTCCTTCGGGTCATATGTGTATTCTAAATTCCCCCCCCCCCCGTTGGGCTGGGTATATTCTGCATACTCCTCTATATCTTGGGATATGCTCCCCAGTGTACCTTGGTATTCCTGTGTTAAATAGGAGTCCCACTTGTCCAGTATGACAGGGATCTCAGATTTACGCAGGGCACTGGAAGACAGCTGTGAAGGTGGCGTGATTAGACTGGTAACCCCATTCGTCATCATCCGACGGAACTCGGAGTGACGAACGAAAGGGAACGTCTCGGTTACGTATGTAACCCTCGTTCCCTGAGTGAGGGAACAGAGACGTTCCGTCTTCTTGCCACTTCCGCTGTATACCGCGGGGATCGCCTGAGCTCAGTCTTGGCTCCTCAGCGAAGAAACATATCTGCTTGCTGCAGGACTTCCTCCTTATATACCCACGAGGTGGGGCGGAGTTACGTCATGCAAATTCCGCAGACCCATGGCATTTCTTTGCCATTGGCTCGTTTTGTATACTCGAAGTCGATAGGCTTTCTAAGCGAAACCCCATTCGTCGTCATCCGACGGAACGTCTCCGTTCCCTCACTCAGGGAACGAGGGTTACATACGTAACCGAGACGTTTTCCCCTGACTGCGGCTTTAGACTCATCAAGCAAGCCTACATGAGGACAAGAGTCAACACTTTGGCAGACATCGCTGAGGTACTTTAACTTTACTTTGCTTTAATGACTTCAGTGTGGTTTTCTGTTCTGCTTCAATGAAACATTTAACTGAAGATCTTTTTTTTTCTTCCTCTCTTCTCTTTTTTTGTCATCAGGTTGTGGAAAACAGATCTCCTGTGAGTCACCTCAATATCCCACAGCTTGTTGGAACGGCAGAGGGCAAAGTTTTAGTCCAGACCTTTGACTGGCAGCAGCATCTGACTCGCCACTTCCGTAGACTCCCACAGATCAAGAGTTATCAGCACTTCAGGTAATTAAAACTTTCACATTGTGTACATACAATATAACATAGCAACAACATACACATGACAGTTTTTTATAAGAAAATACTTTGGGGGGGCGCTAGTGAGCAGGCGATGGAATAGAACGTGTTCGGCTGAGCTCCTACCTAATTTGTATCTAATTTTGTATTAAAAGCAACATAACTTCTGTAATTATCCCCAGCGCGATTTATAAGCTATTCCTGAACAGGAAACTGTGCAATGAACGAGCCTCGGAAAGAATGATGGCCTCTAAGCTTCGAAAATATAAATACCGAGGATCCTGCAGTTCTAGGCCCAATACTTCCTCGACGCAGAGTTCAGCTTCTGACCGTGCCCACTCACCGTCACCGAATTCAACAGACATGACCGATATGGAAGAATTGAAGTCGCAGATCCTGATATCTTTAAAAGCAGACATTTCCGCAGTGATAAGAACTGAACTTAAGAACTCTCTCGCTGACGATTTCAACTTTTTAAAGAGCGAGCTGCAAGCTGTCAGAACGGAAATTGCAAACAATGCGACGCTAACGCGGACTGACATTGAACAAATGAAAGCTACCATTAAAGATATGGAAAGGCAGTATGTCAACGTGGACGGATGAAGTGAACGAACTACAAGCCGTGGTGAGTACTTTAAAATCGGAATTGAAAGAGCTGCGAGACAAATCCGAGGACATGGAGGGAAGGATGCGGAGGTGCAATATTCGAATCGTGGGTGTCGCGGAGGGACCGGGATCAGCTTCCACGCAGTCGGTCTCTAAATTACTATCCGAGGTGCTGAAACTGGATAAAGAAGTTCTGGTAGACCGCTCGCATCGCGGTCTAAGACCATTGATCCCTGGAGGAAAGCCACGGGTGATAGTAGCAAAGCTACACTACTATCAGGATTGCGTTGAGGTCCTGCGTCAAGCACGCAGTCAAGCTCCGCTCCAGTTGAACGGCACATCCATCTCAATATTCCCGGATTATACTGCCAGTGTCGCCAAAGCACGGGCCGCATTCACGGACGCCAGGAAATTATTACGAGAGCAACGAGGTGTTCGATATGGCCTACTGTTTCCTGCTCAATTACGGATCACTTACAACGGCGCGGATAGAGAATTCCTGGACCCGGATAAAGCCATGGCCTACGTTAAGAAGTATATCGTTGCTGGGGATGACACCGGAATGTAACTGAAGATTTTTCCCTCTACAACATAAACCCGGTGGGAAGTTTATTGCTTAGTTACCTGTTGTGATGCAGTTATGTAAAATTCCTGATTCTGACTTGTGGTGACTGTTGTCATTTATGTTATTTTTTCAGTCAGGACAAATTGGGTGGGGGCTCTGCTTAGGCTATTTTAGTTTGGTTTAAGAGCTACCCAGATAAGCACATAATGTGTAGACTCAATTTTAGGGGGTTCCTGGTTCATCATGTTCATGTCGATGACAAAGGTAGGGGTAATGTCAGACCATTTTCTTTTTCTTAAAAGTGTATGGACTAATATTGAAGTCAATGTACATCAGGATATATTATTGTAACATTGTACTGTTCTCAGCTCCATATGACCAATATTAATATGGCTTCTCAAGTAAATGGTTGTTCAGTTAAACTGGTGAGTTGGAATGTTAAATCTCTCAACCACCCAGTAAAACGTAAAAAAGTGTTTGCTCATTTAAAAGATCTTAAGACTGATATTGCATTCCTTCAGGAGACGCATTTACGCGCCTCCGATCACTGCCGGCTTAGAAATAAGTGGGTGGGCCAGACTTTTCATTCCAACTTTAAATCTAAGGCTAGAGGTGTGGCGATAGTTCTCAGTAAAAATATACACTTTGTGGCGACAAATATTGAGTCTGATCCGGATGGGCGCTTCCTAATCGTGGTGGGACATTTGTATGGGCTCCCTGTTATTTTAGCCAATGTCTACGCCCCAAATTGGGATGATCACCTTTTCTTTAGTCATTTCTTCTCAAAGTTGCCGAATATGGTAACGCATCATCTTATCCTTGGTGATGACTTTAATTGTGTCCTTTCCTCCACTCTGGATCGTAGCGCATCCAGAACGGTTTCAATATCTAAATCAGCGCATACGATACAAAATTTCCTTAAAACATATGGAATGGCTGATGTCTGGAGATTTCGTAACCCTATCACCCGGGCCTATTCCTTTTTTTCTCCGGTACACAACTCCTATTCACGAATAGATTATTTTATCATAGACACAAGCCTTTTATCGTCAGTCATAAAATGCGATTACGAAGCCATAATTATTTCAGATCACGGGCCACTGGCTATGACGGTGCATATTGCTACCAAAGAACCAAACTATCGTCCCTGGAGATTCAATTCCACTCTCCTCTCTGACGAGTCATTTGTGAGTTATATTGCCTCTGAAATTGATTCCTTTCTTAGTGTAAATATGACTCCTGGAATGGCTGTGTCAACTGTATGGGAAGCATTGAAGGCATATTTGAGAGGCCAAATTATCTCGTTTTGTGCAGGTCAGAGTAAAATCAGAAAGGATCAATTAAAGAAATTGACAGATCAGGTGTTAGAACTCGACTCTTTGAATAGCTGTTCGCCATCTCCAGCAAAACTTAAACAACGTATGTTGTTACAAACTGAATTCAATTTGCTGGCAACTAAACAAGCTGAATACCTTATCTCTAAATTGAGGTGTAATTATTATGAGTACGGGGAAAAGGCTGGGAAGCTTCTGGCTCATCAGTTGCGACAGCAATCAGCTCATCATACTATCTCTGAGATACGTGATGATCAAGGCCTGAAGCACGTGGATAGTGCAGAGGTTAATTCTTGTTTTTATAAATTTTATCAGGCGTTATACTCCTCAGATCCACCCTCTGACCTGTTGACTTTAGAAGGCTTTTTTAGAAAACTTGATACACCATTGATAGACCCTGAAAAAGCTGCGCACCTTGACTCACCAATTACAATTTTAGAAATAGAAGCAGCAATCAGTGGTATGCAGACCGGCAAAACCCCAGGTCCAGATGGATATCCAACTGAATTCTTAAAAAAATTCTCTACTCAACTTTCCCCAATATTACTATCCGTCTTTGAAGAATCTTTGTTATCTCACTCTCTACCATGTACTATGCGTCAAGCAGTTATTTCTCTGATTCTTAAAAAGGAGAAGGACCCCTTAGAATGTAGCTCATACCGCCCGATTTCGCTTTTGAATACTGACACTAAGATCTTAGCCAAGGTCTTGGCCCGACGAATGGAGGATGTTCTTCCAGCGGTCATCTCACCTGACCAAACGGGCTTTATTAAAAGTCGACATTCCTTCTTTAATACCCGACGTCTTGCAAATATCATGTACGGCTCTTCTCCGACTAAATCTTTAGAAGTTATTCTATCGCTCGACGCTGAAAAGGCGTTTGACCGGGTGAAATGGGACTTTCTCTTCGTTACTCTTAAAAAGTTTGGTTTCGGATCCAACATTATGTCTTGGATTAAACTTTTGTATTCAGCCCCATTGGCTGCGGTACGTACTAACAATAACATATCACCTTTTTTTGAGCTAAAGCGCTGTACAAGGCAGGGCTGTCCTCTATCGCCACTCCTCTTTGCAATTGCAATTGAACCCCTAGCCTTAGCCTTGAGGATATCTACTAATATCAAGGGGATGTGGAGGGGGAATCTAGAGCACAAAGTATCTCTATATGGTGACGATATGTTGTTGTACATTTCTGACCCATCCTCGAGTCTTCCAAATTTATTAAATTTACTTAATGAATTTGGTCAGCTATCTGGTTATAAAGTTAATTATCAAAAGAGTGAACTAATGCCAATTGGCTCCATGATTCCAGATGTGCTATCTTCTTCAATCCCTTTTAAGATCACCACAACAAAGTTTAAATATTTGGGGGTCTGGTTTACACAGAACTTTAAAGAGTTCTATAAAGCCAACTATCAACCTCTTTTAGCTAGTCTAAAAAAGGATATTGAAAGGTGGGACTCCTTGTACCTTTCCCTAGGTGGAAGGATTAACATCATTAAGATGACTGTTTTGCCCAAGTTTTTATACATTTTCCAATGTTTACCAATTTTTCTCACAAAATCTTTTTTTTGTAATTTAAATAATCAAATTATAAGTTTTATTTGGAATAAAAAACGTCCTAGGGCAATGGATAAAATATTACAAAGACCCCGCAGCTTAGGTGGGCTTGCCCTGCCGAACTTTCTATATTACTATTGGTCGGTGAATATCAGGGCAATTCTATACTTATTGAGGGAAGATGAGAAAGCCAGCTGGGCACAGATGGAGAAATCAACCATTCGATATAACCCTCCGTCAGTATTATGTTCTAAGCTGCCACTGGCACACTCAGTATCTAACCTTACACTCTCCCCAGTTGTACTACAAGCTATAAAAATCTGGTATCAGTTTAGACGTCATTTTGCACTTAACAACCTTCCGCTTGCCTCACCTGTTGTACAGAACCACATATTTACTCCTTCTATGACAGATGCTGCGTTTGATATATGGTCAATAAATGGCATTAGGATTTATATTTGAATGACACATTTGCCTCCTTCGAACAGTTAGTCCAAAAATTTGCTATTCCTAATACACATTTTTTTAGATATCTACAGCTTCGAAGCTTTGTGGCATCGAATTCAAACTGTTTCCCTTGCTGTCCCGCTCAATCTCTCATCGATTCTATTCTCGAGTACAGGTGTGGAGTAAAACGTCTCAGGTTACTATTGTAACCATAGTTCCCTGAGAACAGGGAACGAGACGATGCGTCGAAACGCTGCGGGAACGCCTTCTGCGTGATTGCGTCTGAAGCATCTATGCCAACTAGTCCAATGGAAAAAGGGAATGAGCGTCACGGGCGGGTGACGTCATGACCAGGAAAGGATAAGAGCACTTCCGCTGCTCGCCGGCATTAGCTTCGACAGTGCCGAAGCAAGCCGATCGCAGGGACGCCAGAAGTATGGCAGGGGGACGCATCGTCTCGTTCCTGTTCTCAGGGAACTATGGTTACAATAGTAACCTGAGACGTTCCCTTATCGAAAAGGGAACTTCGAGATGCGTCGAAACGCTGCGGGAACGAGAATACCCAATGCGCCATAATTCAAGTACCTGAGTGTCAGACTGTTCAGCTAAGCACTAAGCACCTGAAAACCTGGGGCAGCATCCAGGTCCAGGCTGTAAAACCTCACGAATGTGAGCGGAGAGGACCAGCCCGCCGCATCACAAACATCTTGGAGAGAAACCCCATGCAGCAAGGCTTTAGAAGCCGCCATACTCCTGGTCGAATGAGCTCGGACCACCAAAGGACAAGGCTGGCCCGAGTACTCATAAGCAAGTGAAATAGCCTCGACTATCCACTTACTGACTGTCTGTTTTGAAGCAGGAAGACCTTTTTTAGGTGATCCAAAGCAAATAAATAGTTGATCGGACTTCCTGATTGAGGATGTCCGATGTACATATGTGTCCAATGCTCGCACTGGACACAACAAGTGCAGTCTTTCCTGGTCCGCAGTTGCAAACGGAGGAGGACAGAAAGCCTGCAGCACGATAGGCCTCGGAGTCAAGGTCGGCACCTTAGGGCGTATCCCTGTTTTGGATAAAGGAACGCCTTGACCATCCCCGGTGCAAATTCAAGGCAGGTGGGGGAGACCGAAAGAGCCTGAAGGTCACCAACTCTCTTGAGGGACAAAATAGCTAGGAGAAAGATGGTCTTAAGAGTAAGGAACTTCTCTGAGACCGAATCTAAGGGCTCGAATGGAGCCCTAGACAGGCCTTCTAGAACTACAGTCAAATCCCAAGCTGGCACCTTAGTGCGAGTTGCAGGCCTCAGCCTCAAAGTGCCACGAAGGAAACGTGTAATCAGGGGGTCTCGACCCAAAGATAAACCTCCCACCATGGTATGGTAAGCCGCAATGGCTGCCACGTAAACTTTTAGTGTGGAAGGACATAGACCTGACACAAAGCGCTACCTGCAGGAACTCGATTACTGTGTTGACAGAACAATTAACCGGATCCCACTGATGTCGGTGACACCATAAGGAGAAAACTCTCCATTTAAGCGCATACAGTTTCCTCGTAGCTGGAGCTCTGGAGCTTAGGATGGTCTCAACAGCCTCAGCTGAAAGACCACTATCTACAAGTTGGGCCCCCTCAGAGGCCAAACCCAAAGATTCCATATCTCCGGCCGAGGGTGAAATATTGTGCCCCCGGCCTGAGACAGAAGGTCCCTCCTCAAAGGGATCTCCAATGGAGGCCCGTCTAGCAGAAGGATCAGGTCCGCAAACCAGATCCGACTTGGCCAGCGTGGTGCTACTAGCAGTAGGCTTATCCCACACTGACGGACCCGCTCCAGAACTCCTGGGAGCAGAGCAACAGGGGGAAAGGCATACAGACGTAGCCTCGGCCACGTCTGCACCATGGCATCCAGCCCCAGGGGGGCCGGGTGAGTAAGTGAATACCAGAGGGGACAGTGCGTCATGTTGTGAGACGCGAACAGGTCCACCTCTGCTCTGCCATATGCCTCCCAGATTTTCTCCACCGCCTCGGGGTGGAGTCTCCAGTCCCCTGGCCTCAGCTCCTGCCTCGACAGGATGTCTGCTCCTATATTCTGGTCCCCAGGAATATACACTGCCCTCAGGGAGAGTACCTTCCCCAGGGACCACAGGAGGATCTGGTGCGCCAGTTTGCAAAGCGGACGCGACCTCAGACCCCCCTGGCGGTTCAGATAAGAGACCACAGATGTGTTGTCTGTTCGAACGAGCACATGATGGCCTCTTAGGTCCGGAAGGAAATGTCTCAACGCATTGAAGACGGCCATCATCTCCAGGCAATTGATGTGCCACGAAAGATGATGGCTTTTCCACAGACCCTGAACCGAGCGGCCTTCCATTACCGCTCCCCAGCCGGTGAGGGAAGCATCTGTCGAGATAGTAGCTCGATGGCAAAGAGCTCCCAACACCGGGCCCTGGGTTAAGAACCAGTGTTTCCTCCATATCTCTAAGGCACGAAGGCATCGCCGCGTAACCTTGATCATACGGAATGGGTTTCCCCTCGGGGAGAACCCTCTGGTCCTGAGCCACCACTGTAAAGGCCTCATGTACAGCAGGCCAAAAGGTATCACGTTGGACGCTGCTGCCAGTAGACCCAACAGTTTCTCGAACTGTTTTACAGTGCGTGACTGACCTAGCTTTAGCTCTTTGGTGGCTGACAGGATAACAGCTACACGAACGGGCGATAGGCTGGCCCTCATCGTCACTGAATCCCATACCACACCAAGGAAAGTGGTTCTCTGTACTGGAGAAAGAACACTCTTCTTGGCATTGAGCCTCAACCCCAACATCTGCATATGGGCGAGAACGACACCTCGGTGCCGAACCGCCAACTGCTCTGATTCCGCTAGAATCAGCCAGTCGTCGATATAATTCAGAATGCGAATGCCCTGAAGCCTGAGAGGGGCTAAAGCTGCATCCATGCATTTCGTGAATGTGCGGGGTGACAAAGCTAGGCCGAAAGGAAGAACCCGATACTGGTATTCTTTGCCCCTGAAAGAAAACCTTAGGAACTTCCTGTGCTGAGGGAGGATGGAGATATGGAAGTATGCATCCTTTAGATCTATCGTGACAAACCAGTCCTCGGATCTGATTTGGGTCACGATCTGCTTGAGGGTCAGCATCTTGAACTTGAGTTTCTGAACTGACCGATTCAACAGGCGAAGATCTAAAATGGGACGCAACCCTCCATCCTTTTTTGGAACAATGAAATAACGGCTGTAAAAACCCGACTCTCTGTCGGGTGAGTACACCTGTTCTATAGCCTCTTTTGCTAACAGGGCCCTTACTTCTTGCTCCATTACCAGAGCCTGCTCGGGACGTACCACTGTGGGTAACACCCCGCTGTAACGAGGAGGACGAGAGCCAAACTGGATTCTGTATCCTTTCTCTACAATCTGCAGGACCCAATGAGAAATATTCGGCAGAAGCTTCCACGCTGCCAGAAAATTTACTAAGGGAACCGCCTCTCGAGGCTGGTCTCTGGTGTTACTGAGAGAGCCAAATCTGGAGCCTGAAACATACCGGCAGGAACTACCTGACCTGACTGCTCTAAAACCCCCCTCAGAGGGCGCGAAACCGATGCTGTGCCGCAGCATAGCACCAGCGACTCGCTGGAGACCACTGCGCCCTGAAGCACCAGAGGTGGCAGGGTTGGCAGGAGGGTCTCGTGAGGACCCCGAAGTGGAACGGGCACCGTGTACTGAGGTGAACACCGCTCCACCCCGGTCGGGGCTGTCCTCACAGGTCTGATGCCTAAGCATCAGGACCTTTTTTTTTTTTTTTTGAACCGAAGCTTTCTTCGCCTGAAGAACGGTCCTCAGATCCGGCTTAGGCTTAGGCGACTTCGGTTGAGAGGGCTGCGTCTGTCTCCAGTATCTTCGTGGAGGAGCACGAGACGCAACACTCTCTTTCTGTTGCACATGATATGATGAGCTAGATGGCTGGGGCTGCTCACGCCCAGCAGCCCCAGGGGGCTGGACACGGCGAGGGATAAACTTTTTAAAAGCGTCCGACTGTTTTTTAGCATCCTGGAATCTTTCTACTACAGCGTGAACTGCGTCACCAAAGAGACCAGACGGTTCAAGCGGAGCATCTAACAAAAAAGTACGATCTTTCTCTTTAATATCAGATAGATTGAGCCATAAATGTCTCTCAGTGGCTACCAAAGCTGCCATAGACCGCCCAATTGCTCTGGCGGTCTCTTTAGTAGCCCTGAGAGAAAGATCGGTAGCCCTACGAAGTTCTCGAACATCGTCATGACTAATTCCCTCACTATTATCCAGGTCCCCCAGCAGATCAGCCTGATAAGCCTGAAGCAGTGCCATAGTGTGCAGGCACGCCCCGGCTTGACCTGCTGCCGAATAAGCTTTGCCCACTAAACTAGATGTATTTCTTAACGGTCTAGTGGGCAAAACTGGGGCTTTAATAGAAGATGCGGGACCAGGCGCGAGATAACTCGCTAGATTTTGTTCAACCTGGGGCATCGAACTATAACCGTAATCTTTAGACCCTCTTATTTTAGAATAAATATTGGAATGAGGGACAAAAACACGAGATGAAAACGGCTTTTTCCATGATTTAGATAATTCATCGTGCAAATCAGGAAAAAAAGGAAGCCCTCGCGGTGGAGATAATGTAGCTGAAGAAAGAAAACGCTCGTCTAATCTGCTTTTGGGGCGAGTGTTTCTAGTTTCAGATGGCCAGTCAACATTTAATCTTTCTACAGCTCGTGACATGACATCCACCAGCTCATCATACGCTGGGGAAATAAATTGTAATTCCCTTTCCCCCGTGTGTGCATTGTCACTGTCCATACTCACAACGTCAACTTCCTCAGAAGATGAGCATTGTAGTAAGGGGCTCTCTCCCCGGGCGGAAGAAACCGCAAAGCGTGCTTCCGACACCGGGGGAGGAGAGCTGGATCTCCCGGGTAAGGAAGGAGAAAGGGCCCTCGGACCCGTCTCGATCCCCTCCGAAAGATCCAATTGCGATCCCCAGGAATGCATTCTCCGCGTTGCCTCGGCAGACGCGGGTCCTGATCCCTGAGGATCGCGAGCCTGCCCACTCTGTTTGTCAAAGAGTGACAGGCGGGATCTGAGCATGCGAAGCGGTAGCTTCTCACAGTGCTGGCACTCAGCCCCCTCGAAGGCTGAGGCTGCATGCTCAAATCCCAAACAAATCACACAAAGCTCGTGTGTGTCCCCACCCGTTAAATAACGCGGGCAGGGAGGAACACACTGTTTGTAGACTTGTTTCGCCATTTCGATACCAACAATATTGACAGACAACAATAAATAGACGGGGACAGTTTAGACACAGATCGCTTGCTGAGCACAGAGCATGCGGCGAGCAGCGGAAGTGCTCTTATCCTTTCCTGGTCATGACGTCACCCGCCCGTGACGCTCATTCCCTTTTTCCATTGGACTAGTTGGCATAGATGCTTCAGACGCAATCACGCAGAAGGCGTTCCCGCAGCGTTTCGACGCATCTCGAAGTTCCCTTTTCGATAAGGGAACAGTCCATAAGTAAAGTCTATGGACTACTCAATCTACACAATCTGACTGCCTTAGAATCTTTGAAACAAAAATAGGAAAAAGAAATTGAGGATCAAATATCAGACGATGTTTGGCAGGAAGCAATCCAGAGAATACACTCATCCTCTATAAGTCTCAGACACACGATTGTCCAGTTTAAAATTGTACATCGTCTTCATTGGTCTAAGGACAGATTGGCTAAATTTAAAAGTGATGTAGACCCTACTTGTGATCGATGTAAACAAGCTCCTGCTACTTTATATCACATGTTTTGGTCATGTCCAAAATTGCTAGAATACTGGGGCCCAATCTTTGAGACCTTTTCTAAAATGTTTGGTAAATTCATCGCTCCAGCCATGTCGACAGCAATATTTGGAGTTGTTAGTCAAGTTTATAATCTCAGCAGATCCCAGTCTGGTGTTATTGCTTTCTGTTCACTCCTTGCCAGAAGGCTAATTTTGTACAAATGGAAAGACTCTTCACCTCCAACATATGGACATTGGATTAAAGATGTGATGTATAACATGCAACTGGAAAAGCTGCGATGTTCTATGAAAGGGTCAAACAAGAGATTTTTTTATCACTTGGCAACCGTTTCTGACCTTTGTGGAGAACACTTCTGCTAAAGAATTATTCTGAATGTACATGTTTATATATTATTATTTCTTTTATTTTTCTTTTTTTTTCCTTTTTAATTTTTCTTAACTGGTCTGACTGTTACATGGGGGTGGGTGGGTGGGGGGGGGGGGGGGGGGGGTCTTTATCTGTTCTGTATCATGTATATTTTTCATAATCCTTTAGTAAAATAAAAAATAAACATTGAGGAAAAAAAAAAAGAAAATACTTTGCCATGTTTAAAATGTCTTATGTGCTTTTTCTGTCACAGCTTTGACGCCAAGAGTGGCTCAAAATGCTGAATGCATGTAGGCTAAATATATACCCTGGTTGCATAGACAAGGTTTAAGTCTAGTACCAGACTAAAATGTTTGTTTGAGATGTTTTAACTGAAAGCAACTTGCACTTAGATATCTTAAAATATGTTAGTGCCGTTGTTTTGTCTCAAGATGCACAGCAGTATGTTTTTTTTTTTTTTTATAATGAACGTTTAAAAAAGCTGCTTAAATGCCCTAATTGAACTAAGGCCTAATCCTGGCTTAATATAAGCCCTGCCTGTGAAACCAGGACATAATGTACAGGAAGAGGATTCTAATATCAAATGTGAAAAAATGATTTTGTTTTTTATAATTATTTATGAATATTTTTTATTTATGAATATTATTGCTGAACTTCATAATGGCAAGTTGGAGACACGCAAAACGTTAACGGTGTGTTTTTCTGAGTTTGAATCTTCAGTTTCGGGTATTGTGAGTAAAGTTAAAGAGGCCCTTGGACAATAAGACTCACTTATCCTGACTGATGGCCAAGGAAAGGAAATCATGGATTCTGAAGGAACCAGAGGTATAGTTTACATTTTATATTTCTTATTATAGCAGGATTTTCACTGCCTCAAGAACACAACATGTACATCATACTTTGTTTAAAGTGCTTAATCATGTTAGAAATGATTCCAAATCTTTTATTTACTATACAGAATCAGCATGCTGGAAGCAGAATGCACGGCAAATATTTGCTGTGCCTCAAGAAGAATTTCTGCAGCTTCGAGAAAGTAAAAGGAGGAGACTGAGGTACAGAAAATGCTGCATTTCATTATTAATTCAATTCATTACAATTTCAATCACATTTGTATGGGTTGTCACCTAAATTTGTGCACAGCATCACTTGGGCTCAGATGGGGACTGGGACCTTGATTACTCTATTTATTACAACAATTACTTTTGCTTAACATGTTATTTTAAATCACAGGTTGTATAGGATTACAGTTAGACTGCATGAAGCCCTTGAGACTTTTAATAGGTTTATAATGATCAAAGTATAGTTAAAATGATTGTATCTGCTTACTTTCTGTCAGGATATCGCAGGTTGAAGACGAGGAGAGAGGATTTCAATACATCTGGTTTATTTCACAAACTCAGATTACAGGAATACTCAGGAACTTAGGAAACTCAGGAATACAGGAATACAATGACATTCAACACTGACCTTAACACTTCAATGATTGACAAAGACTGAAGGAACACAGGACTTAAATACACCAGGGGCCTGTACCATGAAGCCGGTTTAGGTGGCTAGCCAGCTATGTTTCAGCTTAGTTTCCGCCAACCCTGGGTTTTAGGTACTATGAAAGTAGCTCGGCTTTAATCGGTGTTCGTTGCCATGGTATCTTACGCTGCACGGCTAACCTGCTCCGGGGCAGGTTAAGTTCTGGATTCGAGATCTCAGACTGAAGTTTGACCAATCAGCTGTGAGCAAAGAAACATATAGGTGACGTAACTAATTCCCAGTGTTGGTTGCAATTGCTTTACATTTTCTTTCAAATCCTGTGGACATCTCAGCGCAAACTGTAAAACAAGCACATCGTAGAGAAAGAGTTTTTAGCCGGACAAAATCCCCTTGCCTTTCCTGATAGTTAGGGTACTTGTATCAAAGATACAGATTTTCTGCGGAAGGAATATCTTATCTTTGCGAACTTATTGAGCCGCTCATAAATAATTTAACACGTCGAATTCATGCACTTACTTTACCATAAATGGGATTGCGTTGCGTTTTTTTGCAAGTGCTTGCATACTTGCACGCAATCGCAACACGCAAACATACTTGCGGTGATGCACAGAATCTAGGAGAAAACACGGTTTGTCGAACCATTCGCAAGGTGGTCCTCGCTCTGCAGGAGTACATTAATAGTTTAATAGTGTTCATTTATTGACCATGTCCATAAGAGAGGCTTTTTATAAAATTGTCGGTAATATTGATAGGGTGACATCACATTTTTTTTTCTTCCAAAAAGCAAATTTCACAAATGTACTATACAATACAGTAGCTACTTGTTAAGCATTATTTTAATATTTTTTTATTCGGTTAATCTTATGATAGGATTCCCTATAGAGTCATTGAAGGAATATCCTGCACACATGTTGCAATGTCCACTTCTCTAGGAGAACATGAGGCAGATTATATTAATAGAAAGTCCTTTCACAGCCTTAATGTTCAGGTAGAGATTATGTGAACATGTGAAATTATTATTTTCTGTGAGATGAATCTTTAAATTAATAGTACAATTAACAGATAACAATCTACTTTCCGTGAGTATGTTGTGTCAGCGCTTTGAGGAAAGCTAGTTAAATTTGGTACAGTACAAAACACTGTTAATTTGAATTGGGACAGCAAAACCTACACAATAACCCCCTATCATGACACTCATGTGTCAGTAAAACCATAGTCAAAATTAGAGATGATCTTTGGCTTCCTAAAGGCACGTTTCAACTGTCTTCGGCGCTTAAGAGTCACCAGAGGCATCACAGATAGTGTCTGCATGTGCCATTCTGCACAATATAGCCACCAGAAAGGAGCCAGAACCACCACAGAAAGCTTCTCCCCGATGAAACTGACCCGAACACACTTGACCACCCAGCTGGTGCAAATGTAGTTGCAATCACCATACAATATTACACTTAATAAAAGCACATTGGAACTGCAGATAGGTCTCAAACTGTTTTATTGGTTTTGTGGGATGGGGGAGAGAGAAAGAAAGCAATAGAAAGTTGCATTAATAAATATTCACGCTAAAGTGTTACTTGGTTTAATAAGTTCACTGACATCAGTTTAATCTAGCTGTTGCATTTATTTTTTAAATGTGGAGCCTCCTCAGCTCACAGTCAGGCTCCTTTAGTGTGCAGTCTAGCTCTATAGGCTCCTTTAGTGTGCAGTCTAGTCCTATAGGCTCATTTAGTGTGCAGTCTAGCTCTATAGGCTCCTTTAGTGTGCAGTCTAGCTCTATAGGCTCCTTTAGTGTGCAGATAGCTCCATAGGCTCCTTTTGTAAAGGGCCCTGACTGAGTCTGCTTCCACCTGAAACATAATTCCACCACAAACATGATCATTACAAGTTTTTGGGAGGCTAATCAACTCACAAAAAGGTCCTTGACAAACACCTGTAATGTATGTCAATGGTTTTAAATCCTTTGTTCACATTTCTTTTGAAGCCTGTTGAGGTAGAGGCTTTAGTTTCTGGGACAGGTTGTGAAAAATCCTACAATAAAATAGATGTGTAACTTGGGCCAGTCCCTGTTTTATGCCACACATTCAAATGTTTACCTTAATAAAAAGCCCAGTGCATTCACCTCAGCAACTGTCCCAGAACACAGAGTGTCTTCATCATTTCCTCCTCCCTGATAAATAAAAGTAGGCCCATATGTTTCTGGTGTTCTGTCTGCTGCATACTGACCTCTTTGTGGGAGACTGTGTGTGTGTGTGCTGGCTTCAACAGGGACACTGCATTTCCCTCTACTGCAGAACATACAGTCAGCCATATTTAAAACTTAAAATAGTAATGTATCGCACACGTACCCAGTGTTACTTGCTTAGAGGAGCCAGCACCAGGGTCAGATTGTACAGCAGCTGTAATCCCATCCATAATCGGCCGTCCCTTACTCCTATCAGAGCCAACTCAGTGTATTCTGGAGGAGTGGCCCTCCACTGGTTTTCTGAATTTCACTCTTTTTTCGGTTTGCCTCAAACAAATAAAAATAAAAATAAAAGGTTGTGTGTAAATAAATACTTACTAGGCTACGTTTAATTATATTTTTATATTTTGTCTTTATCAGCTGCCCAAAACGTTTGGAGTTGCATCTAAAATCAATGAATATTAATCCTTACAGGTATATACATGCAATTTTTTTTATATATTATAAAAATATAGGCTATATTTTACACACACATACATTCATAGCCTATATATACATCATTTCACATGAATAAAGAACGTATTTATTTAGCTTACACATTAACGCAATCAGCAATCTTTCTCCAACAGTCTTCTCTTGCTTTGGCAGCAGAGACCGTATTGTTTCGAGCTTGTAATACATATTTAAATTCATCGTAATTCTGAATGATTATCTCTTGCTCCGCGGAAAGAAAGTATCGCTCTCGCTCTATCCATATCGAACGCGATTGGTTGTTCGGTGCCAACGTCACTTTGGTATGTGCACGCGCTCGTGGAGTAATCATAGCTTAACCTGTTAAGCTTCACCCCCAATTTTGAAAAATCCCCAGAAATGGCATACCCAAACTGAAACAGATACAGTTCATGAACCATTTGTTCTAAAAGCACAAGTATGATCTCATTTGAAAGCTGACACCTGGCAGTGTATTGCAAATGTAGAATTAATTATTGTCATAATGAAAAATAAATGTTATAAATAGCTTCAAAGTTTTGTCAAGTTATTAGAAATTTATTTTTATGAAATATTTTCATGAAAATAAAATTGAAGTTGGCCCTGTAGCAATCTAGAAATGCATTGCAGCTAAAGCCACATGTCTGACCATGTTATATTTAAAATCTGAAGATGATATGTCTAAAACTCTTTATTTAGTTAAATGTTTTTCAAGATCATGTCAAACGACTTTATTTTGATTAGACTCTAAAAAGCAAACTGATGTTTATTGTCATTTTCTAAGCATCTATTCAGTCTATTTTCTCTATTGTGTTGTGGTCTAAACGATCTCCATTCAGTGTCAGTCTCCCCTGCACACATTCACACCTCTCCAGCCTCTGGTTATTGCTCTAAATATGCTTTCTTTTGTCTGCATTATAATTAACGACTGGCTATTCACACTGTTTCAACCCCTAATCTCTTTTAGGGAAAGTTCTCAAAGTTCTCACCTTACATTTGAAACTATATAAAATGACCTTCTTGAAAAAAAAAACATTTCAGCAAGCAGTCCTATTTAGAAATATTCATAAATATAACAGCTAGGTAGCAGGTGCACCAAGGGCTAGCTAGCATGTTAGCTTAGCACACCATCAATACACGACAATTTATGAGATTAAAACCATGTTTGTGCTCTAAAACTTACTTTATAGCACAAGTCGAGTGTTTAACCTTCTGTGCTCTGATTTGGCTTCAGATAAAAAAATCGGACAGAAAATATAGTATTTTATAGTATTCTTCACCATGATAAAGTCTATATCGATTAGCATTACATTATAAATATAATCTATTATTATGAAAATACCTGACATGGCTCGAAGAACACAGGTAAACGAAATATCATTGCAATCATGTTTATTGTCTTCAAAACATCTTTATCTGCATGTTGCAGCGATCTCTGTTAGTGTTTACGTCGTGATGGACTTCCTGAAATGTCACATGATATGATTCTTCTTCGTGTTCCAAATTTGGAGTCCATATGTGCACAGGGCGCCCTCAGGCTGCCAGTATGTATTGAAAACACAGTACATCAGAGTCTCCAGCGCTCATAATGATTAAATCGATGCATTTGGGTAGATATTCAATACATATGATTCCTGTCTATATAAATCTGATGTAAACCTATGAGAATCTATCAATATTTCTCCAAATCTGTACACTTTTGAGCTAAAAGCCCTGATGGACGTTGTTTTGTCAAGCTCTGTCGTGACGATCTCACTGGAGTTTTTTTCTGAATGGAAGCGGCTGACGCTCATAATTCATATCAAAGGTATCGACTCATTTTTTGATTACATAACTCCAGACACAAATTAAGACATAACTGTCACTATAAGATTCTCAGAATACAATAGTGGTCAAATACTAAACCTTCAGTCTTATATCTTTTTAATGATGTATAGTTTGTCAAGGTATTAACATTGAATCTGATAGTAACTTTGAACGATTTAAAAAAAAAAAACGCTCAGAGCGCCCTCGCTCTGGTGAAGGTTAAGAGGTTAAGATCAAAGCCTGAGTTGACAGAGAAAGTTGATGAGCTGCTTCATGGTACCAATAAAGCCTGATTGCATCGGTTTGGTTTTGTCAACTCAAAACTAATCCTGTAACTCTGAGTTTGTTCAGCTACCTTCATGGTACAGGCCCCAGGAAACAGATCAGGGAAATATGACACAGCTGGGGCAAAACAAACGAGATAACTAACTGAGGTGATTAACAGGGCACAGGTGAGAGATTAATTAAGGAACTGAATATAAACACAAACAGTCCAAAACCCAAACAGAAACGTGACAGTACTCCCCCCCCCCCCGAAGGCGCGTCCTCGCGCCGTATAACATCCAACGGGGTGGGAGGGTGGGCATCCTGGACTCCAGGACGGTCCAGGCGGAGCAGGCTGGTCAGGGGACCAGGGCGGAGCAGGCTGTGGGCGTGGCCATGGTGGAGCAGGCTGTGGGCGTGGCCATGGTGGAGCAGGCTGTGGGCGTGGCCATGGTGGAGCAGGCTGTGGGCGTGGCCATGGTGGAGCTGTGGGACCCTCGGGCGTCCAGGGCGGTGAGAACTCTTCAGGTGGCCACGGTGGTGTAGACCCTTCAGATGGCCACGGCGGCGAGGACCCTTCGGGTGGCCACGGCGGCGAGGACCCTTCGGGTGGCCACGGCGGCGAGGACCCTTCGGGTGGCCACGGCGGCGAGGACCCTTCGGGTGGCCACGGCGGCGAGGACCCTTCGGGTGGCCACGGCGGCGAGGACCCTTCGGGTGGCCACGGCGGCGAGGACCCTTCGGGTGGCCACGGCGGCGAGGACCCTTCGGGTGGCCACGGCGGCGAGGACCCTTCGGGTGGCCACGGCGGTGTTATTTTTCCGGGCCTCCGTGGATCTTTGGCCGGCCACGGCGAAGGCGTATAGCCCCCCCAAAAAATTTTCTTGGGGAGAAGGACAGGTTCAGGAACGGGAACAGACTTGACATCAACGGACGCTGGGTCAACGGGCTCTGGGTCTGGGTCAACGGGCTCTGGGTCTGGGTCAACGGGCTCTGGGTCTGGGTCAACGGGCTCTGGCGCTGGGTCAACGGGCTCTGGCGCTGGGTCAACGGGCTCTGGCGCTGGGTCAACGGGCTCTGGCGCTGGGTCAACGGGCTCTGGCACATCATGGGACTCGGAACTGGACGGGGCCAGCACATCATGGGACTCGGAACTGGACGGGACCAGCACATCATGGGACTCGGAACTGGACGGGACCAGCATTTCAGGGAGCTTGGGGCTGGACTCATGCTCTGGCGGGCAGGCGACGGGCTCAGGCTCTGGCGGGCAGGCGACGGGCTCAGGCTCTGGCGGGCAGGCGACGGGCTCAGGCTCTGGCGGGCAGGCGACGGGCTCAGGCTCTGGCGGGCAGGCGACGGGCTCAGGCTCTGGCGGGCAGGCGACGGGTTCAGGCTCTGGCGGGCAGGCGATGGGCTCAGGCTCTGGCTCGACAGGACAGGATCGGAGATCGGGCTGGACATGGAGATCGGGCTGAATGTCTCCCACGGTGAGTGAGGAACCACACACCCACAGCGTACGGTCAATGAATTTGACAAAAGGGAGGTGGAGATCTCCCAAAAGCAGCATCTGGGCAAGAGTCCATCCCACTCCAGAACTCATGTGTGAGAGATTCCTCATTCCAATTCAGGTCCTGGAAAAGATGGAGATAAATCTCTGCGTAGTCTTCTAGAGACCGGCCGACTTGTGGAACACAGAGTTCGTTATTCATCTTTTGTTGGTAGGTCAGTCGTTCTGTCAGGATATCGCAGGTTAAAGACGAGGAGACAGGATTTCAATACATCTGGTTTATTTCACAAACTCAGATTACAGGAATACTCAGGAAACTCAGGAATACAGGAATACAATGACATTCAACACTGACCTTAACACTTCAACGACTGACAAAGACTGAAGGAACACACAGGACTTAAATACACCAGGAAACAGATCAGGGAAATATGACACAGCTGGGGCAAAACAAACGAGATAACTAACTGAGGTGATTAACAGGGCACAGGTGAGACAGATTAATTAAGGAACTGAATATAAACACAAACAGTCCAAAACCCAAACAGAAGAGTTGAAGCTGGAGCGGGTGGCGAGAGGTTGGTTCGGGACTGGCGGAGCGACAGATCGGCCGGAACCGGAAGGGGAATAGTTTGGACGGACCGAAGGCAGATTGCAATCGAGCTGTATCGTGAGTGTAGCAATGAGCTATAGTTCAGATGGTGACGACAATGGGTTGTCTTCAGATATGGATATCAGCCAAACTAAAAAGGCAAGGAAAAAATCGTGGTCTGAAGCAAGTAGTGGAGGAGAAAGTAATACAAGACAAGTTAATAAAAAGATAAAGGCTAAACCTAGTTGGAGTAACATTAGTATACCTGATGATGAGAATCAGGAAGAATGGAAAGTTATTATTACGCTTAGTAATGATAAAGGTCACTTTCATCCAGTTCAGGTGACCAAAGCAATTGAGAAGGATATGGGAAAAATCAAATATGCTAAATTATTAAATAACAGAAGAATGCTAATTTCAGCAGTAAATAAGAAGCAGCAGGAAATGATTTTGAAAATGAGTAACCTTGGTGGTGGAAAGATTAAAGTGCATGTACCAGGAATGGCAGCAAAGCTAAGAGGAGTGATTTCAAATGTTCCTCTGGAAATGTCCGTGGAGGATGTGAAGAGTGAGATACGAGGTGGGAAAGTACTGGAGGTCAAAAGACTCCAAACTAATAAAGGTGGTGTTAAATCTGACAGCCTATCTTTACTGCTTGTTTTTGAAAAATCTTTGCCTGCTGAAATCCAAATGGGATGGATAAATTACAAAGTCAGGGAGTATATTCCCCAACCGCTAAGGTGCTTTAGGTGTCAGAGAATAGGACATGTAGCACAACAATGTAAATGGAGACAAAGATGTGCAAAATGTGGAGGAGAACATGAATATGGCAAATGTAATAAGGATACCAAGCTAAATGCTGCAATTGTGGAGGTGAGCATAGCGCTGCATATGCCGGATGCATGGTCCAGAAACAAGCTAAAGGTTATGAGGCTGTTAGATTTGATAGAGGTGAAAAACAGGGTGGAGGATGTGCAACATTTGTAAGGGATGGGATACCATTTAGAAGAATAGAAACTGCAACAGAAATAGAATGTGTAATTATTGAAATTTATGAATCAGATGGGCAATTAGTAGTAATCAACGTATATAACCCTTGTAAATCATTAAACCTAGAAACCTTAGAGGAAATAGTAAGGAGACAGAGAAATGGGAAAGAAATATGGTGCGGAGACTTCAATTCACATAATAGTCTTTGGGGAAGTAAACATACTGATAGTAATGGTGAAGCAGTGGAAGAATTGGTGGATGTTAGACAACTAGTTTGTTTAAATAATGGAAATGGTACAAGAATTGACATACGTTCTAATACATTGTCATGTATTGATCTCACTCTTGTTTCTAATAATATGGCAAACTCTTGTGAATGGAAGGTGAAGGAAAGTACAACTATAGGGAGTGATCATTTTCCAATTCTCTGCTCTATAAATGTTGAAATAGATATTCAAGAAAGGCCTAATCATAAGAAGTAGAAATTTGATAAAGCTGATTGGGAAAAATTTAAAGAAATTTGTTGTATTACAGCAGAGTCGATTTCAATGCAGGGAGATGTTGAAGAATGTGCATCTGAAGTTACACATTTAATATTGAATGCAGCAGATAAAAGCATACCATATAAGTCAGTTGGAGGGAGAAAGAAAATGGTCCCATGGTGGAATGATACATGTACAATAGCTATAAAAGAACGAAATAGGGCAATGAGAATGTTAAGAAATAATTTGAATCAAGATAATTTAATTAATTACCAGAGGAAAAAGGCTCAGGCACGAAGAGTAATTAAGAATAGTAAACATAATGCATGGAGGAGATATTGTTCTACTATAGGGAGGGAAGTTAAAATAGGAGAGGTGTGGTCAATGCTGAAGAAAATGAGTGGGAAAAAAGTATATGCTAAAATACCAGTATTAGAAGGGGATGGAATACTAGCAATAACAGATAAAGAAAAGGCTAATATGCTGGGAAAGAAGTTTGCCAGTGTGCATAGTGGTGATCATTTAGAAGATATACATAGACTACATAAAGAGACAGTTATTAAAGAAAATAGAGATGTGTCTATTAAAAAAGAAAGTGAGGAAAGTACCATGGATGCAGAAATTAATTTGAATGAATTAGTGATGGTATTAAATGGTGTTAAGAATACTGCCTTAGGAGAAGATCAACTCAGTTATGTTATGTTCCAGAAGTTACCTGAAAAAGTGTTAAGGATAATATTGCACTTATTTAATAAGATATGGGAAGAAGGTAAAATGCCCAAAAGCTGGAAGAGTGCGTTAATATTACCATTTAATAAACCTGGGAAAGATACTAATAATGTTGGTAATTATAGACCTATCGCCTTAACATCACATCTATGCAAGTGGATGGAGAAGATACTAGTCCGAAGACTCAATTATACCCTTGAACACAGATGATTATTAGCACCATATCAAAGTGGGTTCAGAAAAGGTCGTTCCACAATGGATGCTGTTGTGAAAGTAAGCAATGAGATAGAGAAAACGTTTAAAATGAAAGAAATAATGAGTATTGTGTTCTTTGATATTGAAAAAGCTTATGATTCCATGTGGAGAGAAGGGCTGTTAATTAAATTGAATAAAATGGGAATTAGAGGTAGGTTTTATAACTGGGTCTTAGATTTTCTGTCAGAAAGAAGATTTAGAGTTAAAGTGGGATCAGAAGTATCTGAAGAATTTGAAATTACTAATGGAATCCCACAAGGTAGTGTTATTAGTCCAGTTTTATTTAATGTTATGATTAATGATATTTTTATGAATCTAGATAGAAGGATTGAGTCAGCTCTGTATGCTGATGATGGGGCCATATGGACAAGAGGACGAGATCCAATAAGGGTGAGAAATAAAATCAATGAAGCAATAGAAAAGGTAGAACAATGGTCGTATAATTGGGGCTTTAAGCTTTCTACAAGTAAGTCTTGTCATATGATATTTACCAGGAAGAAAGGGATAGAAAAACAGAACCTGAAGTTATATGGCCATAATATGGAAACAGTAGATCATTTTAAATATCTGGGTATGTGGTTAGACCAAAAGGGAACATGGAAAATACACGTTGAAAAGGTGGAATCAAAATGCAAGAAAGTCATAAACTTAATGAGAGCAATAGTGGGGAAAGATTGGGGAGCAAATAAACAGTCATTATTGTATATTTACAGGGCACTAATGAGGTCAACAATAGACTATGGATGCTATGTATATGGAGCAACAGCTAAAGCACATCTATTGAAGTTGGATAGAGTCAATAACAAAGCGTTGAGGATTTGTGCCGGTGTAATGAAATCAACACCAATTAAAGCAATCCAGGTTGAGCTAGAAGAAATGCCCTCAGACCTGAGAAGAGATAAATTAATGCTTATATACTGGAGTCGATTATGTGGATGTGGATATGAAAATCATGCAAAGAGCATTATTCAGGAATGTTGGGAGTATAGTTCGTTTAAAGGCAATGGATTTGGCTGGGTAACAAAAACAAAATCAGAGGAATATAAATTAAGTAATATCTGGTTTAAATCCCCTACATCTATTAGTAATATCCCTATTTGGTTATTTCCAAAAAATGAGATCGACTTAAATATATTGGAACTAAAAAACGAATGGGAAGAGAGTGGGAAAGGCCATATGGCAAGTCAGTATATAAGGAGCAAATATTATAGTTACTTAGATATGTATACAGACGGATCTAAAGATGAAGAGGATAAGGTAGGAATAGGAATATATATACCAACAATGAATGTAAGTATTGGGAAAAGATTACCTGATCAGGCTTCGGTATATACAGCAGAGATGATGGCGATTATTGTAGGACTGCAGTGGGTTGAGGAAGTAAAACCAGACAGAGTGGTGTGTTGTGTTGATTCTGTAGCAGCCCTTTATAGTATTCAAAACATGAAATCTGATAGAGAAGATTTAATGCTCGAAATCCAACTAAGTCTATTTAGATTACAGAGACTACGGATAGACATGAGATTCTGCTGGGTACCTGCCCACGTAGGTATAAAAGGGAATGAGGGAGCAGATAAAATAGCTAAAAAATCAACCAGGATGAACGATGTCATAAATATACCCATTGGAAAAGGAGAAGCTAAGGCAATAATCAAAAAAGAAATAATGAAGAAATGGCAGGATAGGTGGGATATGGATAAAAGTGGAAGGAAATATTACAGCTTGCAAAAATCTATTAATGCCCAGGGGGTGAATAGAAGTAACAGAAGAGAGGAGAGCGTTTTAACCAGGCTGAGATTTGACCATACAGGGTTAAATAAAACATTGTTTTTAATGGGCAAAAGTATATCAGATAAATGTTTGGAATGTAGATCCAAGGAAGATGTAGAACATGTATTAATACATTGTAAGAAATATAGGGATGAGAGGATGAGGCTAAAACAAAAGATAAGTAAGGCAGGAAGGAAGTGGAACCTCGAAGGTTTATTAGGCACAACAGGAGATGGGGTAAAGGATACACAGAAAGCAGTTATACAATATTTGAAAAACATAGGAATATATAAGAGGATATAGTTTTTTTTTATTTTTTTATTTTTTTTATTTGTTGATGTAAAGTAGTCCTAACGAATAGTTCATGCTACATACTCTGATACAGTAGGTGGCGGTATGCACCTTTAAAAGTCATGGTTGCAATCTGCCAAAAAACGGAAAAGAAGAAGAAGAAGAACCCAAACAGAAACGTGACACTTTCACTGTCTGTTGAAAACAAATGTAAAAAAAAATTGTCCTTGTATGATTTAAATGTTTTCCAGTCGACGAGAAGATACTGGCCTCCAAGAGGTTGTGGACACTGTTAAGGAGGTTGTTGCAGCAGACCAGGGACTGCAAGCAGTGTCCACAATGATGAAAGAGCTAGTGGAATTTGCCAATTCCAATCGGAGGACGACAGTATCCCTTACAGATGCAGAAACCACAGCTGTCAAAGATGCTTTTGCATGTATAATCTGCAAAGGTTTGTATAATTTTTATTTTATATTCTTCAAAATACTATTTTAAAATATTAAATTGTGTAAAATCATCAAGCAGCGACTAAACCTACCTACCAATATTTGTGTGTATATACTATATATATATAATTTGTTTGTGCTAATCTAAACTTGATGAATACCGGTACAACTGATTTACCACTTTTCATAAAGACAATACAGACAACAGTGTCCCACAAATGTATCAAATAGTTTTCAAATACTGTAACTGTATCAAATTTGCAGGACCAATGAACGAACCCATGGTGTCATCATGCTGCCAAAGCCTTATTGGCTGCAGGATTTGCATTGAGGAATGGCAAACAAATTCTCCCTCCTGCCCAAAATGCCATGCTGATGATTCTGCCAACAACATACAAAGACTCATGCGTCTCTCTGATGCATTGGCTGCACTCCGAAACATACTCTTGGATTAATACAATATAGTACTAGTATTATCAAACATTGCACAATTGCGTTTTACTGTTGTTTATTTTGTTCTTTTGTCCTTCATCTTCTCAAGATAACCAGTTCTAGTGCACAGTTTGATGTGCATCACTGCATTTGGTTATTTGATTTTGTTTTGCATCCAATCTGTGTATTGTATTATTCAATACAATTTTACACAACTGTTTTTTTTTTTTGTGCAAAATACAAACTGAAGCAAAATGTTTAATATAGTTATGTCTTTGTATTGAAGAGTTTGACCAAGAAATGTTAAATACAACAGATTTCTTGGCAAAAAAATAGATCTCAAGATATCCAGTTCTAGTGCACAGTTAGATGTGCATCATTGCATTTGGTTATTTAATTTTGTTTTGCATCTGTGTATTGTATTGTAACATTCAATACAATTTTACACCTTTTTTTTTTTTCAAAATACAAACTGAACCAAAATGTTTAATATAGTTATGTCTTTGTATTGAAGAGTTTGAACAAGTAATTTTAAATACAACAAAGTTCTTGGCAAAAAAAAATTACTTGTCTGTTTATTCAACTGATATTTGAGCATGGTGGCAGCTAAATACATGCATACATAAATTGAATCCATTATTTGTATACCCAGGCTGATTTTATAGACTTCACAGTAGGCCTACTACATGCCTAATTAATACAGCCAAATTAAGACTTCACTGCTTAAAAAAAAAAAAAAAAGATTTGATGTTTCTCAATTGATTGAGAATTCATTTTTCATACATGTTCACTGTTCACTGCTTGATTGTAAAGTAGAGAGATGTCTGGATACTTTTCAACAAATTCCTGCTCTGCATGACATCTGTCCTCCTCAAGGAAAAGGGGTCCGTTCCAAAGGTAGACATCCAGGTCAGTGACGATCCCAACTCCTGCTCGTACATATTTGCCACAACAGAGGCATTAAGAAGCAGCTCATCAGAAATTTTTGATGGACATCCACTTGCTGCAAGTTCATTGAGTATTCCACGACCTAAAACAATTAAGCATGGTAAACAGCTAACAAAGTGAATGGCAGTGATTTTAAAGTGCCTATTCGGAAAAATATTGTAAAGTCCTCTGAGCATACCTGGGATCCTATGAGCATTCCATGCCATCACTACTCTATTTAGTCCAATTTGGCTTAACTGACATGCCAGGGGGGTATTGCACAAAAGCAAGATAAGGGATTAAGCTGGGATTTTCCAGTTATCCTGGCTGAATTTAGCCCTGACTCGGTTGCATGAAGGGAGGCTAAATTAATCTACATTAAGTTACTATGGAGATTTACACTTTGAAGCTAGCCTGCTCCGGAGCAGGCTAACAACCAGGCTAAGATTAATCCTAGTGATTTATCGGCTAGTTCCTCCCTAAATCCTACTAGATATTAATGTTTTAGTCACTTCATGGTCCTGCATTAAAATACTAGATATAGGCTACTGTCATTCATTTAAAGGAGTAGTTCACTTTTAAAATGAAAATTCTGTCATCATATACTCACCCTCATGTTGTTTCAAACCTGTATGAATTTCTTTCTTCTGCTGAACAGAAAGGAAGATATTTAGAAGAATGTCAGTAACCAGGCAGTTTTTGGTTCCCATTGACTTGCATAGTATATTTTTTTCCTACTATGGAAGTCAATGGGAACCAGAAACTGCCTGGTTACTGACATTCTTCTAAATATCTTCCTTTCTGTTCAGCAGAAGAAAGAAATTCATACAGGTTTGAAACAACATGAGGGTGAGTATATGATGACAGAATTTTCATTTTAAAAGTGAACTACTCCTTTAAGTATGCGTACTGTAAATTTTAGTTATTATTAAAAAACTGCTGTTCATTTCACTGTCAGAGGTTTGATGAATATATATATTATTTGAGATTTAAAGCGTTTATTGTCATACACCCAGATTTTCCTGAGCAATTATAACTTTTCTGTCCACAATGAATGCCAACACAGTGCAAAAGAACTATACTATACAATATGAGAAATAAAATATAGATATACATAGACTAAGTATATCTATATATGCAAGTATAGAGTAGAAATGTACTGTTGAATGAGAAAAAAATATTCCCAGAGTTGCTTTGGATGTTGATTGGGACAATGCTGCCATATTCCCAGATAGCAGAAATGGTAGACTTGTTAGAGAACAATACATTGCAAATGATTTCAGTTAATTTAGTTTTGATTTAGCCCATCCCTTAATAAAGGATCGGCTGGGTTAGGGTTAGGTAACAAATTCTAGTTCCACTTCACTGGATCAATAAATATAAAGTGTATACTTGACATTCATAAAAAAAGTTACAAGACCCCAATGTATTATTTTACCCCAATATTTTTCTTTTATTATTTTGCTGTTATCACTTGTCAGCTTGGAGCTTTGGAGAGAAAAAAAAATATAATGATTAATACATAGTGTTACCGCACACGTTTTGTCCATTTTCGGATCGGTGATTCTGTGATCGATTTCGTGATCTTTTATAGAATGCCGTGAACGTGCATTTATCCAAACTATATAAACCTGGCTTGACATATCTGCACTTTCTCATCCTGGCTCAGCAAACGTGCAACGGATTAAGCCAGGATACACTGATTAAACTAGGTCAAGCCGGGACTGTTCTGTTATCCTGGCTTTCTTAATTCTACTTTTGTGCAATACCCCTCAGGTTTGATGTGCAGAATTTATTTAAACTGTCCTCCATGTTGATGACCTCTTGGTCTTGCAGGTGCACCAGGGCCTGTTTTAATGGGTAGTTCACCCGATTGTTCACTTCAGGCCAAATCCTTTCAACTCTAAGATTCTGAAAAACAATATTTCATATTATATAAAACACAATGAAGAATGAATGAACTAATAAGGAAAATAAAGTGCCAGTTTAAAATGCACATATGTATTATTAATTACATATTTTTATATTGGTTGTAGTAGTCTAATAGTTGTTATCAGAATTGCAAAAACCTCACCATATTGAAGTTGTTTGCAGGTATGGTTGTCTGCTGAGGTTGTGTCTGTGTCTCGACAGCTTCTCTTGCATGTATAGGGACAAGTAAAATTCCCTACCATGGTCAACCCTGAGCTGGTCCCACATGCCATAGTTAAAGGTGCAGTGTGTAGCTTTTGGCGACATCTAGCGGTTCGTTTGCGAGTTTACAGCCCACTGCTCACCCCTCCCTTTCGAAGACGCTACGGTGGCTAAAACGGGACAAACATCGTCGTCTAAGACAGCAGAGAATAGCCAGAGTAAAACAAGCTTTTGTACCACAGTCCATTATAAACCACATCATGGATAAAGTTTACAAAGCCATAGTCAGGTGAGGATCAAGGGTCTTAAAGTAACACTAGGTAGTTTTTCAACCTTCTATAATATATTTCCAAGTCTCTTGTGATGGTACATCGACTTACAATAGGTTGAATGACACGTCTGCCATAGCCTAACGGGGTCTGTAGCGTTTTTAATCGTACTTTTAAATGTCATGGTTCGGGTAGTAACCCGAGCACAAAAAGAACTACAAAATTCGACTGCTTTACGGCATAGGCTACCTCACTTCCCCCAACACGTCTTCACATGCTGTTGGACTTGTAAGTATTGCTTATATTGTATATCACTCGGACAAGCTTTCACTCGTTGATGTGAGCTAAAAAGCACCTGGCGTTCTTGTTGATGAACAAGTCAACTTGCCTCAAGTTACCTCAGTAAACATCTTCGGAGGCTAGCTGTGCTTGTTCAATGTCCGACGATTTGTACCGCGTTGTGTTTATTCCCCAATTGAACTCGTGTAACTGTCTGTCACACGTTCTACCGTCCACAGCATTACTTGATAGACAAAAATAGGAGCATCAAACAGAAACAACTCGCTTACGGGGTGTGAGGCGCACATACAATACAGACTGCCGACAGTTATTAACAGGGCGCACGCTGCTCTTAAAGGGGACACACCTTATTTACACTCGTTACAACTTCCACCCAACTGAACAGGGACCGGTATACAGGGTGGAGGGGATCAGGCCGTGAGTGAAGAGACTGCTCTGCGTGAGTGGTATTTACGACAGTAACGTTAAATACAAGTAGTCCACAGCGACTCTAGGGGTCGTTGTGTGACCAAAATGGAAATCCTACCTAGTGGGGCTTTAATATATAATATAATAATAGTAATCAGCTGATTGTCTCACGAACGTAACCAGCACATTCTCCCACATAGCAAACCCATAATACAGTGAGGGAGAAGAACTGTATTCAACAACAATATTATATTGTATTATATTATAATATTATATAAAATATTCAACAACATGTTGAATATTTACGATCAGAAATCCTGATGTGTGGGGGGAACCCCGAGGACAAACGCGCGCACGCTCTGGAGATTATCACGTGAAACGAAACAATATCCAATTGTTTCCCAGATTCGCGATCGGGGCGCTTCCGACGATCTTCCGGTCAGGTTCGGACATTCTTAACACACCTCACACCCCAGGAATATCTGATTAGATAATCTGTAGAACCATCAAGATAATCGGGACATACCTAGGATTGCCGGAAAGGGGGAAATCGGCCTAAAATCAGCCCGATTATCTTTTGGTGTGTACCCAGCATTAGACAACTGCAGTGTCTGACTAACAAAGTTACCCTTTAAAAAGTTTATTTTAAAGATGAAAGTATAGCCTCTACGTTGCTAGAGAAGTTATCCTCTAAAGTTAGGGAAGGTTAACATTAAGTGTTAATTTTGGTGAACCTCTGTTCAA
This sequence comes from Chrosomus eos, assembly GCA_036326025.1. NCBI lineage: Eukaryota > Metazoa > Chordata > Actinopteri > Cypriniformes > Leuciscidae > Chrosomus > Chrosomus eos. Next base: position 22,454,538 of record CM070824.1, on the reverse strand, counting down.
ACAGGGATGTGTTTATCCTCTAAAAGTTCGGAAGGTGAAAGATCCTTTGCATTTAATTTTTATTTTTTTATTTTTTTTTATTTAACAGTCAGACATACATACAAACCAACATAGTACAGTAGTGAGCAATCTTGTAAATCCATAATTCCAGAAGTGACATAAAAGTGATATAATTGTTTGATCTAAGTGTGTATTTGAGCGGGTGTGAGTGTGGGTATGTGTATGTGTGTGTATGCGTAAACAAAGTAACCATTTATTATTTATTACCATTGTCATTACCATCACCACCCCACTCCCCACTACCACCATATTGCCAATATTGTGTTGGTCGATTTTTATTTCCATCCTTCCTCCTATGTAACAATTGCCATTGTCAATGCCGCATAAAATAAAAGATGGTATAATAAGATGATAAGATACTATAAGATAACCTTCCCCCACATCTCAGCAGTCCCTATCTTTTCCTAATTTTTTTTGTGTGTTATGTGCAATGTCTAAGGTGCATTAAAAGAGGGAGTACAGTGCGAGAGTGTCTCAAATTGGGACAGAGATGCTGTCCCGATGAAACCACTTCTCGTCTGTCTTGCCTGCCCTGGTGTTTGTGAGGTTTTCCATATATACATATTCCTTTTTTTTTTTTTTTTTTTCTTTTCATTCTATGTTGTGGTGCATTAAAAACCCATGAAGAGATAAGGGGGGAATTATTGCAGTAGTGATGATAATGACATTTAATTCCAATACAGCATTGACAATGGCAATATTGATGATTATAATAATAATGATAATAATAATATTATTAATAAATGATAATGATGATGGCAGTGGTGACCGCAATGGTGAGAGCAAAAGACAGCAACAACAGCAATTACAACAATGAAAAGATAAAAGTGAAAATAGTAATCATAACAATAACAGTGAAGATAGTAATAACAATGATGACATAAACAAGTTCAAATAACTAAAATGCATTAATATTCGTGGGTTGGTTAAGAAGGTGGGAGGAGTCGGAGTTGAAAACAGAGAAAGGATTCATAGCTGTAAGAGGTCAGAAAGTGTTGGACGGCAGAGGTCAGTTTCAGATGCGTAATCATGAAGGGGAGATGCGTATTCCATTGCAATGAAGACTGAAATAAGATTTTTCCAAATGTTAATGTGTAATTTATTTCTAGTTTTCCAGTTCATGAGGATAGTTTTCTTGGCGATGGTTAGAGCTATGAGGAGTATTTTAGAGTTTACAGTTTTATCAGTGATTGTTGTCAGGTCCCCCAGCAAGCAAAGAGAAGGCGACAGTGGGATGTGGCAGCCGACTATAGTGGATAGTGACTGTGTGACCTCTTCCCAAAAGTGTTTGATTGGAGTGCAGTGCCAGGTTGCATGGATGTATGTATCTGTAGAATTTTGATTGCAATGTGTGCAAACTTCTGATGTGAAACCCATTTTAGCTAATCTGCTGCCCGTGTAATGTGTTCTGTGAAGTATTTTGTATTGTATTAACTGAAGATTCGCATTTTTGGACATGAGATAGATGTTTTTACAGATTTGGGTCCAGAAGTTGGCATCAGGGGCTATTGAAAGATCGTTTTCCCATTTTATTGTTGGTAAGTATATGGTCTGAAGTTGGTTTGAAATCATTTTGTATATTTTAGAGAGAAGTTTCTTTGGGGAGGAAATGTTGACCAAGTCTGATATTGCCGGTGGAAGTTCTAAATTTGTGTCTCTGATGTTGATTTTTGTCAGAACAGAAGATTTGAGTTGTAGGTATTTTAAAAATTCGTTGCTCCCGATGCCATACTCCTGGGCCAGTTGCGGAAATGGTGTAAATGTGTTAGATTTGAAAATGTGCTTAATGTGGGTGATACCCTTTTCCGCCCATGTGTGAAAATTCAATGTTTTTTTATTGCTTATAAAGTCACGGTTGTTCCACAGTGGGGTGAGGTTAGATGGAGCTAATGTAGAATTTGTGATTTGGTGAAATTTCCACCAGGCTGTCAGAGTGGTGGCTATAGTTACTGCATTAAAACATGTGTGTTGTTTAATTGATTTGGTGAGGAACGGTATGTCAGCTATATTTAATTCTTTGCATAGTGATTGTTCTATATCTAGCCATATAATATCAGATTGGGTGGGGTGAATCCATTTGTATATGTATTGCAGTTGGTTAGCCATTGAGTAATATTGGAAATTTGGTGCTTCTAGTCCTCCTTGAACCTTACTTTTTTGTAGTGTAGTGAGTTTAATCCTTGGTGTTTTATTTTTCCAGTAGAAGCGAGTTATAATGGAGTCTAGTGATTTAAACCAGGTGAGTGTGGGGTGGGTTGGAATCATTGAAAATAGGTAATTAATTTTCGGTAAAATTGTCATTTTTATTGCTGCTATCCTGCCGATTATGGAGATTGGAAGGTTGAGCCACCTGAGCAAATCTTCTTCTATTTTTTTTAGCAGTGGTGTGAAGTTGAGTGTTACCAACTCTGACAGTCTGGAGGAAATCTTAATGCCTAAGTAAGTGATGTGATCATGACATATAGGTATCGGTGATTGATGGTGTGCCACATCCCATTTGGTTTTATGTAAAGGGAGGATGAAAGATTTATTCCAGTTTATTGCATAATCTGATATTTTTGAGAAGGATTGGATTGTTTTAATTATTTCTTGAGTAGATGCTAGGGGTTCTTGTATATATAGTAGGATATCATCTGCATAAAGTGAGATTTTATGTGTTTGTTGTGGTGTTTCAATACCTTTGATTGCTGGGTTTTGACGGATAGCTGCTGCTAAAGGTTCAATAAAAATCGTGAATAGGGATGGAGAGAGTGGACATCCCTGCCTCGTCCCCCTGTGCAGTGTGAAGCTTTGTGATGTTAGTCCATTGGTTGTGACCGTGGCCGATGGTGATGTGTATAAAATCTTGATCCAGTTAATAAATGACTCTCCAAAGCCGAATTTTTGTAACGTGGTGAATAAAAATTTCCAGTTGACCCTATCAAAAGCTTTTTCGGCGTCTAGTGTGGCAATTGCATTTAATTTTAGAGAAGATTAGCATAACGTGCTAATATTTTGTGTGTTACCCTTTGCACAAGGAAGGTTAATTGTTTTATCCTCTAAAAGTTAAGAAGGTGAAAGATCCTTTGCATTTTTCTTTTAGGGAAGATTAGTGTAACATGCTAATAGTTTGTGATGTGTTGGTAACAAGGAAGTTTAACAAGAATTGATCTGTGTTAACAAGTATACCCTCTTTTGATCAGAAATGAAAATGGACTAGCTACTCCTTTATGGACAGACAGTGAGTTCAATTCATTGCTAGGAGAGCACATGAATTCAATAGTGACTGAGTCAGTAAGATTGGATTTGACAAAGAAATTTGATATTGACCCAGAAAAAGTTTGGTCTATTGAAGAATGCAAGAAGGTGTTAGGTGCATGTATCAGAAAGAAAAACATGAAAGGCATAATTTGTTGCCATAGAGAATATAGCTTATCCCCATTGCACAAGAACAAGCTAGGTGTATTGATAAGTTAAATGAACAGAACAACCAATTACACAATCAAGTGTCCTGTTTCAAGACAAATGTGAGCCATAATCAGGCATCAACCAAATGTGACTCTGAAGACCAACAGTCAGATAATAGCTATCCGGATTTACAGTCTTTCTGTAGACTAGAAACCACTAGAAATTCTAGTTTGATAGATAAAGATGTAAATGCATTTGAAGTGTGTGGAGCAAGACAAAAGGCTCAGACTAGGGCAAAAGGGATTGACTCTGTTCAATCTGCAACCCCCACACTGCAGTTACAAACAGTCAAATTATCTTTAGGTCCTAAAGAAATCGAGAGAATCGCTGAAAATTTGCCATCAGTGCAAAGAAATTTTTCTGAATTTAGGGGAGAATTGTCCAGAAAGATGCGGCTTTACGATATGTCTCTAGCTGAAGTCAGCCAGCTAATATCACAGATCTTGACTGAGTCAGAATTCAGTGATTTTGAAAATGCCATAAACAATTCTGAGTTTCAAAATGCCAATAAAGATGAATTGAGAGAGGGAGTTTTGAAAATCCTAAAGAACATTGTTGGACTAAAAGTAGACTGGTCAAAGATCACTAGTTGTGTACAGAAGAATGATGAAACTGTTTGTGACAACACAGAAACATTTTGTCAGACAGCTGCAGCTTACAGTGGAATATCAGACACATCAGAGAAGGTGTTAAATAATAAAGGCCCTTTAGCTCGTACATGGTTTCATGGTCTTTTGTCAGAGCATAAAAATGCATTGCCTTTCTTAGACTTCACATGGTCCACTAGATCTCTGCAAAATAACCTAGACAGGTTAGATATTTGGGAAAGAGATTTTGATGTCAGATCAAGAGTGAAAATTGCAGCAGCATCCTTTAAGGTCAACGCAGAGAAACAACAGAAACGCAAATGTCCTAAGAGAGAGGGCAGCAGTTGTTATTATTGTGGTAAACATGGACATTGGGGGAAAAGAATGTAGAAAAAAAAACCAAAAAACATGTTAGAGAAATTAACAATGTAACTCAGCTTCTGCTGAATCTCCTGACTGCTCTGAAGCAGCCCCTCCCCTCGTCATTAAACCTGCTAGGCAGCTGTTTTAGTTGTTAACCATCTGGGCTGTGAGTGCTTATTTTCCCCACTAACTTACAACAGAGATAAAAGACTTATTTTTGTTTAATAGAACAAAAGGAAAGTGACTGTCTCAGTTTTTTCCTTTGGGGGACACTAATTAAAATAAACTCACAGCCTATGTTGCCTAAATGTTATTTTACAGCACAGACCTTTCATCATTAATAGTGTTAGGTCAGACTGTAAACGTAAAATGCCCTCATGCAGTGTCCACAATAATGCCAACTATTGTTTCATCCTCATGTATGATGTCTGCTATGACTGAAGTTGTTAGAGGATGAAGAAGAAATAACTCAGATGAAGATTACACACGTCACAGTACAGGTAGTCAAATAAATCTCTAGAATGTTGCAAGCCATTAGAGCCTACGTGGTACTTCAAGTGATATTGATTACAGCAGCTGCAGTATTGTGTCAGGGAAAGAAAACCAGGACTCATGTGTCACACTGTAAAGTTGTTCCCCCACCTACAGGGATAGGATAGGACACAAACCAGTGGGGAGCCGAGGGAAGAACCAAATGCAACAGGCTTTGGGGGCCAACCCTTCGGTGAAGAATCCCTCATCACCTTTCCATCCATTTGTCCATCCTCACCTCACTGCGTTCTTTAGGTGTCATAATTAAGAAATAGGGAAAGAAGGAACAACAATAGCATACTCGGAAAATTTACCACCCTAGTGTTTGAACCAATACTGCTCTACTGTTTAGCAGACTCAGAAAAGTTTACAACCCTAGTGTTTGAACAAATACTGCTGCTGTCTTTTGTTTTCTTTCTTCCTCTGTGCAGGTACCACTTGCTGACCCGAGACCCATATGCACCGACCTCCTCGTCTGCGTATGAAGATATAACCTTAAGAATCAACTAGACCAACTTCCGAGCCAACTATCACAAAAGGATAAAGAAAAGGAAAAAAATACACAACGCAGAGACGATGAAACCTTCAGTCATCCATCGACATGATCAAGATTGTCCTACTACTACACATCATGAAGATCGCACAAAGTTCAGACTCCAGAAACAACATATTCTTAGAGCTGATGAATATGTCAAAAATGCCTTGTTTGCTGGAAAGAACGCTTGCAGGTCACATCCGAAGATGGCTGCATTCCAAGACTCGTGCACAAACATGGTGGTCCAACAAGACATTCTTGATCTTTCAGCAAAATCCCACCAGATGACTGAAGATAATTCTTCATGGTTCAGAAACTTGATTGATCACGAAAAAAATCACAGTTCCAACCAGAAAAGACTCACGGACCCTAATTGCATGTTTTGTTTCTGTGTCAACATGCAATTGCAGAAACATCAACACAGAGCAAGCTATGTGCCTGTAACTTACGCAAGTTACAAGAATGAACTTTTAAGTGTTTAAATTTGTATATTATGTGGAAGTTATTTAGAACTCCCAAAGAGGGGACTGAAGGAATACACATTTATTAAATGTTTCATAAAGGTTTGACAGTATTTCTAACTGAACTGAGAAAGTGCACACAGTTTTCTCCATTTTAAGGCATATGATGACATTAACCCTCTGAGGTCGGCGGTATCGCCGGCGATACCAACTCACTTTTTTCTTATCAGTGCAAAAAAGACTCAAAATACTCTGTTGATTTTGATCTTACATATAAGTGGTATACATTTTTCAAAACTGTTAAATGTCTTCTTTTATTTGTGTATACTCAAAATAAGAACAAAATGTTGTGTTTTTCGTAAAATAAAGAAAATAAACATGATGCGCGTTCTCCCGTCTCTCTAAATGTGAAGTTCATTCTGAAACTCGACAGAACATGACCTGTAACTCAGCTAATACTTGTCACTGTGACATGAAACATATGTCTTTACGAAGCTTGAAGTCTCCATTATTAAATAATGTAAATCATATCAAAAACAAATATTCTCTGTTTAAGTAATTCGTATGAAAGCAACGACATTTACAGTTTCTCCAGGCCCAGCTTATTAGCGCTAATGTGACCACACCCACGCTCGCAAGAGCTGTTCACTTGCAAATTAGCCACGCGGAGGAACGCAACACACTCCTCACCCTCTAAACAAAGCATCAGCAACTTCAGTTATCTTCAGACCTGCTCTGCTTTTCACCGAGTTTGAAGAATGTTTGTGCTGTTTACCTTGGATTTACAACAGAAGAGTTAGAAGAACACGATTTGATTATGAGAACGATTTTTTAAGGTAAGACACGATTAGTTACATTGTAGCATTGTAGCTAGTTAAACTGTTGCCAGGCGACATATGAAATGTGATTGAAGTAAAAACATGAAGCCTAATGCTAAATGTAGCCTATATGTACGAGAATGTTTTTATGTTCGATAATTAAACACAGCATGATATAACAGTAGGCTTTAGGCTCGTATGCGTGTTTATTCATGGTGAATATTATAATAGTTAGACCGTGTTTACTGTTAAATACTGTGTTTGTGGATATCTGCTCACACCTAGATATGGTAAAAATGTTTCATCGTTTGGTGTGGCTCCGATCACTTCAGTGAATGCCCTGTGCACGCGCTGTGAGATTCATGGTGAATATTATAATATTTAGACCGTGTTTACTGTTAAATACTGTGTTTGTGGATATCAGTAGGTATATCAATCAGTATAACAGTACGCTTTAGGCGAGTATGCGTGTTTATTCATGGTGAATATTATAATAGTTAGACCGTGTTTACTGTTAAATACTGTGTTTGTGGATATCTGCTCACACATAGATATGGTAAAAATAATGTTTTATAGTTTGGTGCGGCTCCGATCACTTCAGTAAATGCCCTGTGCACACGCTGTGAGTTTGCAAAGCAAAACGCACCAAACATAGGCTTCATGTTTTTACTCCAATCTCATTTCGTAACGTCATAACGAATGGAAAGGCTTGAAGTAACCTATGAAATATGTATCCCAAAATCGTGCAACCCTAGCTCTTGATATCAGCATGTTCACATGTGGGTTTTTTGTGAGTCTCTCATGGTAAAGTGAAAAACATTGGAAATGAAAGGTATGTAAACTATGTTTCAGGAATGGCAAAGGTCTCTATTGAACAGAGTGTGTGTGATCTAAAGATCAGTGTGTTCAATAATGTGCTTTTTTTTGTCATTTGTTGTGTATCTTTGGATTATGTTGTGTTGTAGTTTAACCCTCTGAGGTCGGGAAACGCACCCGTGCGTTTTGCTGGATTTTTTCCTTATCAGTGCAAAAGGGAATCAAATTACTCTGTTGATTTTGATCTTACATTTAAGTGTTGTACATCATTAGATCCTGTTAAGTGTCTATTTTTTTGTGGGTACTCACAATAAAAACAAAGTGTTGTGCTTTTCGTCAAATAAAGAAAAATAAACATGATACATTTGCCTTCTCTCTGTCAGTGAAGTCCATTCTGAAACGCGCCCGAAAAATGAACTGTAACTCTGTCAATACTTGTCACGGAGATACGAGAGATGTCTCTTTATGAAGCTGAAATTCTCCTCTTTTAAATGGTGCAATTTACTAAAAAAATAAATATTTCCAGTTTATGTAATCCGTTTGAAACCAAGGAGAGTTACAGTTTTTTTCGCTCTCCCTTCATTATCTATAATTAGCTGATTTCTATAAATATAATTTCTATATAAGTTCTATATAATTTCTAATACTGATTTCTATATCATTTCTATAATAGAAACCAAGGAGAGTTAGTTTTTTTCGCTCTCCCTTCATTATCTATAATTAGCTGAGACCGCCACGCCCCCAGCGCTTTTCACATGGTAAATAGGCGATCATGCGGCACGCCCCCGCTCAAATAGGAAATACGCGGCACGTCCCCGATCAATGCCATAACAACACGAAGTTTCTTCATCAGAGATTCACTGATAGTTCATCGCGTTTTGAGGATTGCAGCACACTACTCCTTCAGAGGATTATGGACAGCGGGACAAATTTACCTTTTCCTCAGAGGAATTTGAAACTCGGACGACGAATGGCTGCATTTTGAAGAACGAATTGACCCCGCCGAGGATACAAGTTCGGAGTTAGTTGTTTAAATCTTACCTCACATTATCCCTAACATTCACGTAGGCCGTGTAAACTTTTTAAATAACTTTTTAGGTTATAAGACCCACAGACCTTCTGTGGTCTAGTGGTCAGATTGTTTGCCAAGTGTGTCAGAGGTTACGGGTTCGAATCTGCCTTTGGCATAGTTTTTTTCTCTCATCAAAACCGAATATGTTCATCAGTGGTTACAGTCTATATCAAGCACACACGTATATAGGACACACATTTGTGTGCATTTTATTTTGTGATTTCACCGGAATGAATGGTGATAGATTGAAGTGTGCATATGAGTGAAGACTGCGCGCGCGTGTTGAAGATTTTATTATTTACAAAACAAGTAATTTAGCCTTATAAGAATACACCATTATTTCTCTAAGTCTCTGTCTAGGTGACTTTGAAAGACTGCAAGGCCTAAAATGCTGGGGTGACTGTAAGAGGAGAAGGCTGAGACAACAGAGTGTTATTTCAGTATGTCACATGGTGCAAAACCTTCACCCATCTATAGGGTGTGTTACCTTCTATGGAAGATGATGTATGTATTTAACTCTGAACCCAAAAAGACTCGAAAGCGCCTGTGGGCCGGATGGCCAGAGCGTTAGAGTGATGCAGGAGTCACTCGGCTTTGTTGGAGCGCCGTTCTATGGAACGGAGCGGCGTTCCAGAATAAAGTCTAATTGTTTCTGAATCAGAGATCTCTGTGAAGTTATTTACAGAAAAGTTTAATCCACTTCAAATGGCACCCCAGATGGGACTGGTTCAGGAGCTGATGATGCTGAACTGCGGGGCTTTGCTGGACGAGGAACACAAACTAAAGGTAAGCAGTTTTGCTTGGGGGTTTGTGTTTTTCGCCCAGACATTTGCTCCTTGCGGTAAGCCCCTTTAAAAGCTTCTCCAAATTTAAAGAACTAAAAAATTGAATACAGGGATCTTTGATTTCCAGAAACAAGTGCATGCATTGTTGTTGATGATGTCGAGTAAATGTAAATGTGTAATAGTGCGGGGGAGCTCCCATTAGTGTTTGCTAGTGATCATGTAATTCTGGGTGGATTGTTTGATCTCTGGTGCCACTGATTTAGCGCAAAGGTCGTACGTACGCAAGGATCTGTGTTTCCTATTAAGAGGGCCTCGATGGATAATAGGTTAGCATGTACACAGATGAAGTATAGTATCTGTGTTTCTTATTAAGAGGGCTTTGATAGATAATAAGATAGCATGTACACAGAGGATTATACTTACTGATAAAGATATCTTGTCAAGAGGGCTTCGATAGATGACAAGAGTACTGATTTAGGAAAATCAGTGTTTATCTGTGTTTACTTGTAAGTGGGCCTGGATGGATACAAGTCTAGCATGCGCACAGATGGTTAACTTCCGGTTACCGTTTTGTTATTGATTTAACAAAAGTCTGCTCGGGGAAGTTATGTTTGGCTTAACGGATACCGCCTCGAATAGCGAGGGACTGCATGGGTTAAGCTAAATCCTATGGAATAGGAGATTTAGAAGTTTTGGCTTATGGATACCGCATGTGTCATAGGTATGACCATGGACTGCACGGGTAAGCTAAATAAATCGCAGAGGTCTGTGATAGTTTAAAGTTGTTTTTCACTGTGTTGGGGGAAGTGCATCAGTGGAATATTGTTTGTAAAAACAGTGAGAAACACTGTAAGTAGAACATAGTTCTGTCTGTAGGATCCTGTGTTGTGTGTGTGTCTGATTGTGACTGTGGGTAAAAATAGGTGCGAAGGAATGTGTGTGAGCTTGAGGGACAAGCATGAATGATAAGTATTAAAAAGTAAAGGAAATAGTGAAAGAAAACAATTGTTTCAAGATATTAATCTTGCAGATTATTGTAGTATGAAATAAGATTAAAGTTATAAAATATATATTTAATGAATAAATATAATGAAAGATATTAATAGATAAAAGGAATATAAAAATGCACGTGCTTAATATATTATATCTTATATCTGAAGACGTCTAAAATTTGTATCTCATTATCCCTGAAGACAAAGTGAGAAAAATGCTTCCATTGTAGATTAAGTTTGTGATAAGAAAAAATAACTTGTGCAGTGAACAAGATTGGGTGACCAAGTTTCAAAAGTTTCAGTCATAAATAATTTACAGCAATCTTAGAACTGTAGTGAATGGGAATTGTTGAAAATGGGTGAGGAAAAGTTTATTCACCATGTGAGATTATTTTGAGCACAGCATGCAACTAGGAGAAAGATTAAAGGCTGAATTTATGATAGGAAAAATTATTTAATTGGATTATACTAAGATAATTAAAGTTAGATTATTGAAATAGCTTGCTTTCCTGCAAAGAAGAATTGCTTTACTAAAAAACAGAATGGAAGAACTGCGGTTGTCAACCAGTGATTTTTATAAATAACTAGTGAAAAAGATGGTTAAATCTTTGGATAATTTTTGTGAATATAGATAGAGCTAATAGATCAAGGACAGTTTGAATTATTATTTGTAAAAGTTCAATTTGATTCATGCAGTTCTCTGAGTGTTCAAATTACAGATGGCTTCAGTGACAGTGTCGAATGGAAGCAACAAGAGGGCAAAGGTCAGAGACACAGAAAGAGAACCTGCAAAGAGAAGAAGAGTGGGCGAGGGGCCCTCCTGAAGAAACTTGAAACTCAACATGAAGAAAGACTGAGTAAAGCTGGAAAAGGTGAAACTTTCACTTTCACTAAAGACTTTTTCCTCAGGACAAAGAGGAAAATCCTGAGATGCAAAGCTGTGGCAAAATGTACCAAAAGCCTGAACTCAGAAGAGGCAGAGAAACAGCAGAGCCTAAATTCCAGTCTGCAACACCAAGACCTTTGAGTGACAGCTAGGCTGATGACACATGCAGAGCGAGAGCCATGCAGTTTCAAGAGACAGAGATATCTAAAAACAGAGAAACTGACTGACACCCTTCCCTTACGAGAAACACAGGTGTGTCAAACTCCAAAGATCACTCAATAGAGACTGCTTCAAATTTAGTTAATTATTAGATTAACTTTATTCATTCTGATTATTCACTGGTCTCATAAGCACTTCTTTATATTCTCTGCTGCTAATTAACCCTCTCTGCTCCTTTCTCAGTAGGTTAAATCCAGCCCTATAAAAAAGAAAAGAAAGCTTTCTGAAAGAGAAAAGTGTGTGCTAAAATTATCAAACAATTAAAACGAAGGCTGGATTTGGTATAGTGAGGGCTATTAGATTAAACAAATATGGGGCAAAAAGCATGATATAATTATTATATGGCAAAGAAAAGAAAGACACAATATGTCAAAGAACGATACTTATTGTTGGCAAAACAATGATACTGGTCACTCCATTTTGTTTGGTAATATTCTAGAGATAGATTGGAGAAAAAGTTACTCCAAAGGTCCAACATTATTAAATCATAAATACTGTAAAAAACTGGGATAATGAGATAGAAATGTTATTGGCCATGGATCCGAGATTAGGCAGAGATCTCCTATTTTCTTCTTAAAACAGCTCATGAGCAAAAAACCAAAAAGAATAGGAAAAATTAGACCAACAAATGAGAAAAGAACAAATGCATTTGACAAAATACAATTGACAGGCCTATGATTCTAAAATCTTGAATCTATTAGAGTTTATAAAAGAAAAAAGATATTGAATCTATTAGAATTTGTAAAAAGAAAAAAGGGTTTATAACAATGGTGACTAAAACCTTACAACCAAGGACACTTCTCAGCGCTGACATTTTTGGGGACATAACTGTGGTGACCTGACTGGACCTTGTGGCAAAATTTAGAACACAACCTGAAAGAATGCTGGCCAGCTCGTATGACAGTGTGTGTGGGAATGACTGAGTATGAAAGGAGAGAGAGACGGATGGTGTGGAAGAAAAATACTAAGGCAAATCAATTATTTTGCCAATACAGCTGTATTGAAACTATAACATGTGGGCCCACAGGGCAAATTATGCCCAATAAAACAATGACCATGGATTTGATTAAATGTCCTGGTTGAAACTATAGTGGCAATATGAAAAAACAAAAAAACAAAAATGAAAAAGAAAACAAAAAATTGAAAAACCAGTGCCATAATTGCGAAGCGCATAACATAACTTGCTTTCTTTGCAGCATAACATATCTGACTTTATTTGCAGCGCATAACATGATTGACTTTCTTTACAGCATATCAAGAGGAGCTGATCTTTGTCAAAAGTATGAAATACTGTCTGATAACTTTTGTCTTTTATCAAAGTGGGTTGAGTGTTATTCAGATGCATAATAAACAGTGTGCTGATAACTCAAGATAAAGAGATAACTGAAGTGAATTAACTAATTGTAAAAGTACATAGGAAATTATTATGAGAAAAATGCAAAGAAATTGCAATTATAATGATAAAGAGCTGAACTATATGAAAAACAATAGGAATATATGGATTAAAGCACTTCTGTTAATGAAAGCAAAAAGGACACCACTCAGCCCACTTGAACTTTACAGGGAACACCAAAAGGAAGAATGGGACAGATGAGCAGATGATTGAAATTACATGATGTTGTCACTAACAAAATTAATTAAGCTTTAATTCACAGATAGCAGCAACTATCCAGGCCGGGTTCTGGAACAAGGCTGAAAAATAATAAATAAATAAATAAAAAGAACCATTGACTGTGCTTTGTGTTTCAGAAGAAGCTTGTGCATAGATCAACAGGTGACACTTGACCTCTCGACTTAAAATAAACCAACCGACTTCAGCAACCCCCAAACAGGGAGTGAGGGCATGGGCAAGGACAAGCTGACAATGACCAAAAGTCCATTGCAGAGGCACCATCACCTGGCCAAAGCTGTAAAGATGACAAGACAGCTAACAGAATGATCAAATCATGAAAAGTAAAGAAGACAAGCTTGACCAGAAATGCAGGAATGAGAAAAGCTGTGCAAAGAAGAAGACACGCAACAGAGATGAGTAAAACCTCAAACAATAGTCAACATCAACCAAACTTCCCTACAATTGAATGTTAAGCCCTTAAATAAATTCAGTAGCAACTTAATAATAACCCCACCAGAGCAAAAAATGATTAAAGAGAAAAATATTAAAGTAAAGTTAAAAACAATGATAATGACAAGTTAAGAGAAGAAACTAAAATAATGATTAATTTAAGAAATTGATATAGCATAGTGGGAATTAATTAATTCATGAAGAAAAAAAATAGTTTTAACTAAAAAGAACTTTGAAATAAATCTGAATGGGTATTAAAGGTTGTGTAGGTAGAAATTTATAAAAAACTTTTTTACAAATTTGTTTAAACTTTTTATATATATCAATGCATAATTAAAATCTAAGTACTCTGAAAAAAAAGAGTATAAAAGTCGATTGACTCTAGACCGTTTAATCTGCATTAAATCCCAGCTCATTATTTCGAACCGGGACGAAACAACGGATTGGCCTAGGCGACTGTCACTCTCTCGCAACCATGGCAACCACCCCTTCGCCACACAGGACCTGCCCTTTTGCGCGCACTCGTTTGGTTTGTGTAATTCAAGAGCCACGGAACCTAGGATTACCAAAACAATGGCAGAGAAAGACCAATCTAAGTCCACATTTGCAGTTCACGAAGGCAACCCAGTCAAAAAAAGGAAGTCATTTACATTACAAGAAAAGGTAATGAACAAAAAGTTGTTGGATAAACAAAGAAATAAAACTCGGGTGAATATCGGCGTGGCTTTCCAGCGTTGGCGAGAACTGAGGGACCTCAAGGGGCTGAAAAGTGACGCCTTGATGCCTTCATTTCTGCTGGACAGGTAAATCTTTCTTTTTGTATTTAGATCATACAGATTTTTTTGTTTATCTTTTCAAGAAGCATGCGTCATTAGCACACGTAGCTGCCTAATATAGCTAACATAGCATTACTCAGCGAGCCGTAGTAGAGACGGTAAATAATAGACTTAGCTCAAGATGATAGCTGTAGTGTTGAATTGTGCATAATTTTGTTTAGATAACTAAATGTAGGTTTAACAGATAGTAGGTCTAACGTTACTCCGCATCCTGGTATTTTTCTTAGTATTATATTTACCCTCTGTCTAAATCTTTTAACATGTTTACCATGATTTATCATTTTTTTCATCTTTGTTTTGTTTTTATATTCTAGACCGATGTTTACTGATGTCTTTATCGTGTATCTTTGTGTGTCGTACACACCATGTTGTATGTGTGTGTTAATATTTTGTGTTATAAATCTTACACGAAATTCATCTACATCACAGTGTAAATCAGGGGTTCTCAAAGTCTACATTCAAAGGTCCAAATCTGAATTTTCATCAATGTCAAAGGTCCGGAAATATTGGTTATTACCAAACTTATTTTTAATAAACATGCATCAAAAAAATCAACATTCATTTTATTTAAAAAATAAGGTGTTTTTGAAAAATTTCAAATAAAAATCTTAACAAAACACAACAAGAGGTAGGCCCAAAGTAACATGGTGCAAAATACAGAACAGTCTAATGTGAGAAATGGCACTGTCTGTCTCCCATCAGCTGCCGAAACCGTGGCACAAAAGGTGTGGTTGCCAGACGGAGACACTGGCCTAAATGTTCATTAGTCAAGCTGCTGCGGTATGAGTTCTTTACAGCATTCATTGCTGAGAATGCAGACTCACACCGATAGGTCGACCCAAACATGGTAAGAACACAGATGGCTACTTTCTGCAGATTGGGGAAATTTTCAGCTGTGACCATTTTAGTCCAAAAGGTAACAGTGTCACAGTCCACTTCCTGCAAAGCCACATTTTCCTGTAAGTCAATGAGTTCAGTTTGCAGAGATGCCATGCTTGCCCATGGGAAGATGCTCTTGGTTTCTTTTGAAAACTCCTCAACATTCTTGACCAGGAATGGAGATGGAATGCAGAGCAGCACTTGTTTACCTACATTGAACCCCTCAAAGCGCATCCTGAAATTTTCAGCTAGCTTCTCCAAAAAGGAAAGATGGTGACGATGGTGATTGCCATTAGTCTGCTGCAGAAGAGTTGGAAAGTGGATATGTGGCCCTGTGATGTCACTCTTAAAGATCTCCAGCCGCCTTTCAAAGGAGCGTACTGCTGCCATCAGATCACACACTGTGTTGCCTTGGCCCTGGAGCTTCAGATTCAGTTCATTTAGATGAGATGTTATGTCCACTAAAAAGGCCAAAAGCTCCATGCTGTCATCATTCCTCAGAAAATCCAAGTAATGCCTGGCTTTGACATTCTTCTGCTGGGACAAAAACATCTCCAACTCTTTCCTGATGGCCCAAAACCTTTCCAAGACTCTTCCCTTACTCAGCCACCTAACATTGTTATGGAGGAGTAAGTCGTCATAAGCAGCATTTACCTGATAAGAGAAAGAAATAAAAATAAAAATAAATGAATACATGATCTTTGTGAACACAAACACCTTTGTAAATTCTGTCAATTTAAATGGTTTAAGTCTGTTGTAAGTAGATTTTAATGACAACCTTTAATACTTCCAAATGCATATAATTACATTTTCTCCTACATTTTATTCACAATTAAAAATGATTATATAAATAAAAAAACATTTGTGAAATAAGGGTTGACTTAATATCAGTCAGTGGGGATATTCAGCATTTCCTGCATTAATTATGCCTTAGTTTCCCATTGATTAAAATTGTTAAAGATTTAAATGCTTTGGCTCTTAAGCTGTGTGTGTGTGTGTGTGTGTGTGTGTGTGTGTGTGTGTGTGTGTGTGTGTGTGTGTGTGTGTGTGTGTGTGTGTGTGTGTGTGTGTGTGTGTGTGTGTGTGTGTGCCTGTGTGTGTGTGTGTGTGTGTGTGTGTGTGTGTGTGTGTGTGTGTGTGTGTGTGTTGTGTGTGTGTGTGTGTTCATCACTTAATAATCCCCTATTGACCCACACACACAAAAACACAGTAGAAAAAGTCAAATTAATTCTCACCTCAGTCAGGAATGCCCGCAGAAGACGGTGCTGAAGGGCAGAGGATGCTCTCAGGTAGTTCACAAGCTTCATAATAGTTTCCATGACGTCTGAATATTCTTTTCCAAGGCTAGCACACAGCACGGACTGGTGTATAATACAGTGGTATGTCAGCAGGTCGGAGTGCTCCAATTTCAGACGTTGAACAGCTCCCTTCTCCTTCCCTATCATGGCTGGAGCGCCATCAGTAGTGATGGACACAATATTCTTGACATCAATTCCCCGTTCATTAAGCATCTGCATGATAGCTTCATAGATGTCCTCTCCTCTAGTGTGACAGAGTGGAGTAAGGCCCAGTAAGTCTTCACAGAATGTCCCCTTTGCCTTGCTGAAGTATCTGACAAACACACATAGCTGGGCTTGGTCTGTGCCATCTGTTGACTCATCCACTGCAAGTGAAAGGCAGGGTGCATCTTTGATATCATCAGTTAACTGCTTAATTAAGTCATGGGCAAGTACCTCTGTCCTCCTGGTTGAAGTGTCATTGGACAGTGGGATTTTCTTTAATTTTTCTGACATCTCCTGTCTCTCCTTTCCCTCAAACAAAGCATCTGCTATCTCCACTAAACACTCCTTAACTATCTCTGCATCAGAGAACGGCTTCTTGTTTTTGCCTAGTACCCAGGCCACTCGGAAAGATGCTTCTGTAGCTCTCTCTTGCTGTGTCACAGCTCTCACAAGCAACTTATTTGTTGATTCATACGAAGACTTTAGCTGTCGTAGTTTTGCAGTCCTTACCTCTGTATTTTGTGGATATTGCTGTTCAAAATGTCTGTGTTTTGTTTCATAATGTCGTTTGACATTTCCACTCTTCACAACTCCAACTGTCTCATTACAAATTAAACAGAATGGCTTCGTGCTGGATTGGGGCAAAATGAACGCATACCTCTCGGTCCAATCATCTTTAAAAATTCTATTTTCTCCGTCAACTTTTCTTTTCTTGGACGATGCCATCCTCCACACCCATTCAAACGGTTACTGAGGTGAACTTGAAGTGTCGCGTCGCGCGACTCGCGCCTGATTACGTCAAAACTCATACGCGCACTGGATGTCATGGCAACTAAATCACGGAGGAAAACTTTAAATATCTCGCCTTCGCTTTAATTTCAGACTATCTCAAAAAAGACATAAAGAACGAAAAACAAATGATTTTAACATGCGTTTATCAAAGTAGGAAATCCACACTTTTAATCCCTTACAATTAGAGCTCTTGAAATACGAAATGGAGGCCGGTCCGGATTGAATTCCCTCCGGGTCCGGATCCGGACCGGAGTCCGGACTTTGAGAAGTACTGGTGTAAATGATGGCAATGGAACAACGTGTATCACGCAACATGTGTTTAGCTTTGCCTTATAGATAACTAGCTCGTTAGCGAATCAATAAATATATATTGTAAAGTTTACCAATATCAATATGCTAGTTTGATAGTGAGTAATAAAATACAACTTATTTGTTTAACTTCATAATGATAAAGTTAGATTTTTTTATTTACATGTGTGTCTGACATGATGTCACTACATGCACTCGTTCCTCTACTCTTCGCTCGTCTCAGGTAAATAATGCGTCTTCAGCTCAGCTGTCAGAGTTGCTCGTTCATGTGTTTTGGGGGTGTGGCTTTGGAAGGAGACCAGAAGGGAGGGGGTGAAGTGAATGGAAATAATGAGCTGTCTTTAAAACAGTCGTGAGAGGTCTACAGACACTCGATTTTTATACTTTATTTTTCAGAGTACTTAGATTTTAATTATGCATTGATATATATATATATATAGAAAGTCTAAACAAATTTTGAATTTTTTTTTAATAAATTTTACCTACACAACCTTTAAGATGCAATTGACCAATACAAGGATATACAACAGTTATTTAAGGCTACAATTGAAATTGAAGCAAGTATTAACTTTGGGTATTAACAGATTTTAAAGATTTTAATTTATAAGATTATGAATTGATTCAATATGCTATTGACTAATTATAAAAATATATCAAGTAGTGTTTATAGAAAGTTTATAGACGTACGGGAAGTTATTGAAACAATAACAAACAGGACCTTCTAAACTATTTAAATTGCACCAGAGGGGGGTCCAAAAAATAAATATTTGGCATTCATATGAAGCATAGATTATTGAACCAACAATACTTTTGAATAGGCTTAATCCAGATGCGTAATGGTATTAAACCAGTACGCAGAGGGGGGAGGTTATAAATTTAAAATTAAAATTAAGAGAAATTAAATAAAAGCAAAATTAATTAAAAATAAGGAAATTAAGTTAAAATGAAAGGCATTTAAAATAAAAGGCATGATTGCAAAGTTTTGTGAAATATTGTGGCAAAAACAAAGATAAGAGAAGAACAGTGACAACAATATGCCATATGCAGTATCAGAAGAACTATTAAAACATGTGGTAAGGAATATGTATCATGATATAGATGGGTAAAAGTAATGAAATCAACAGAGGAGGGTCAGGAACAGAAATCAAATCTCTAATAGAGAAGTAATCCTTAGATTGGAAGTCTATCAGAAATAACGTCAGATAAAAAGTCAGCTAAACAGAAGTATTGAAGATTAAAAATAAGTTGCATATGAACACAAGGAAGTTTTGATATTAAAGAAAAGTTTTAATAATAATTAAGTTATAATGCTGATGGTTTAAATGGTTGATATAAAAACTTTTAGATTGTTAGATATACAGAAAAAGAAATGAACATATAAGGAATATGTAAGAGTGCAAAAAGTTGTTCTCTAGAGTTATTTTTCTAATTGTCTAAAGAGTTTATTGAATGACTGTTATGAGGCAAATGTAGCATTGCTCTGAAGCTTTCTTAGTTAGAGTACATGAGACATACTGATAATTAGTTTATTCATGATAGTTTATTTAGAAATTAGTAGAAAAGAAGAAAAAGTATTCAGTTAAGGGAGTCTTGAACTGAAGAGATATAATGAGAATAGGAAGCAACACGCGAGATTAAAAAAGTCAAAATGGTGTTTATTGTTTATTTGGTAATAAAAATAAACAGAATGTGAAATGTAAAACTTTGACAAAACGCGAAACATAGTGTGATTTATTGAATAGAAAGGTACACTACAATGTTCTGTTCGTTCATCAGCTAAAATTGACTGACTAAAAGATGGATTCTTTGAATTTAAGAATTTATATTCTTTGAAAAAAAAGCGATAAAAATGAGAGAGTTATTTTTACCCAGCCATATTTTGAACTAATAGTCATATGGATCATGCAAAACAAAAATGGATAATGAATCAATTAGACAACTATGATAATCAGAGATTTATTATAATTCTTTGTCTGCATTAGGAGAAGAACAATTAGATGAAAAAAGTAGAATGACTTATTTTAGGAGATCATTGTTGCAGTTTACTAAATAATATTGTGCACGAAGGAAAATTTAGCGATTACGATTAAGTTAAAGAAAACTTAAAAACAGAAGTTAAGGAAAACTTAATGTAAAGCTTGGACATAATTAGGCTCAAATAGAAATGTTTTTTGGTGATGCAATATTGAAAGTGGGTTATTATTCTGTTGTGTACTTGTATATTAAGATCGCTAAGAGTCAAAACCACGGTTAAACAAATGGAGGTGCTAAAATGGCAAGCTAATGAAAACTAATTTGAGAGGGCAACCAAATTGATATTTACAACCCCTGGATGTTGTTTCAAGTGCCTCAAGAAGGAGGACGAAGAAGATGATGATGCGTAAAGTGTCTGGGTCGAAAAAGTCTACACTGCAAGAACACTTTTAACAGTATAAGAGACTTTTATGTGTGACATACTCTACATAACTGACACAACCACAGGCAAGGCTGAACAAAACTACACGCTCACGCTTATAACAATCTCTAGCGAGCAGAGAATCTTTTACTTTCTCTATGAAAAGAAAAGCAAAATAACTGAAAGAAAGAAAAATGTATGGAGAAAGATGTTTGGTTCTCATGCTCCTCTGGAGTGTGGTGGCTTAATCCAGTAATTGGAAAAGAGAATGGGTGACTCAAATTGAGTCACTAGGTAGCATAACTGAAGGAGCTGGATTTTGAAACTACACTCGGGGAAAAGGATAGTGAAAGTGGGGCTTAGATAAGCCCCAGAGGAGGGAATGTTGAAGATTTTATTATTTACAAAACAAGTAATTTAGCCTTATAAGAATACACCATTATTTCTCTGAGTCTCTGTCTAGGTGACTTTGAAAGACTGCAAGGCCTAAAATGCTGGGGTGACTGTAAGAGGAGAAGGCTGAGACAACAGAGTGTTATTTCAGTATGTCACATGGTGCAAAACCTTCACCCATCTATAGGGTGTGTTACCTTCTATGGAAGATGATGTATGTATTTAACTCTGAACCCAAAAAGACTCGAAAGCGCCTGTGGGCCGGATGGCCAGAGCGTTAGAGTGATGCAGGAGTCACTCGGCTTTGTTGGAGCGCCGTTCTATGGAACGGAGCGGCGTTCCAGAATAAAGTCTAATTGTTTCTGAATCAGAGATCTCTGTGAAGTTATTTACAGAAAAGTTTAATCCACTTCACGCGCCGCCACAAGAGAACACTGAATCCATGACACTGATAGCAGCGGACACGAGCGCTCAGCTTGAGGTCAAAAACAAAACATTTTTTTGCGCTAGATCTCTTATTTAAGAGCGGACTAAATGAATGCTCTGCTAGTTAACTGGAGATGTTTTATTTGTATTAGGTACATCCGTTCATTGAGTGTATCAGTAAATGTGTGCGGTCTATAAGGACCATAAACAGATACTCGCGGTGACGCGGTCTACCCATAAATAGATGTTTCTCCGTCCATCAACAGATACTATGATTATATGATCACAATGTATCATACATGATCACAATGTATCATACATGGTGCATCTATAATCATAATTGTCCAGCAATTTACTTTGGATAATGTGCTAACAGTTTTTTGCTTTTGTTTTGTTGTGTTTGCATCGTCACCATCAGCCTTCAGAAATCATTCTGATATAATAATTTTTTTTTTAAATCAATGTTGGAAACAGTTGTGCTGCTTAATTTTTTTTTAACCTGTGATAGTTTTTTTTAGGATTCTTTGAATGCATTTTTTTTTCATAAAAAAAAACAAGTTTGGTCTTTTTATGGTTTTTTTTTTTTGAAAGGATGTGTTAAGTTATATGAATGACTTAAGGTCTTTATGTTCTTAGAAAAGATTTCTATTTTGAATAAATGCTGTTCTTTTTAACTTTTTATTCATCAGTGAATCATTCTTAGTTCAGGCTGCCTCACAGCACCTTGATGGGGCCATTAGCCATTGGGGGAGTGTCTTTAGTCTTCCCAGGTGTAAATCACATTAATATTCATGGGCATTAACACTCCCACACATACAGCACTGCTGACCCAAAAACTGATGCAAGAAATTCAAATCGTTACATTGATGTTTCTGAAAGAGTGTTCAGAATGATTTTCACTTCATTTCAAAGTAAAAAATTCTAGCCTACAAGAATAGTAACTCAAAAGTATTGTGGACAACTATTCAGTATGTGTTAAATGGCCTTATTGCGGTGACATTTTTTTTTCCCAAAACGTACTAACCACACATATTATTTTTTTTCTATAAAATGCAAACATGTACATCCATTTTGCTCACATATTATCAGTGCCGATCCTGACCTCCCTGGGGCCCTAAGCAAAATTCTGCTAAGGGGCCCTCTACCTGACCCGTGACGCCGTGAGATATGTAAACCATTTGCCATTGCCACAGTCACACCTGACACTTCAGTGCTCCCAATACAATCCTCCCTCCTTTAAACAAAACAGTCAAAGAATAAGTACAACAATATAGAACAGAATGATATTTACTGAATAGAGTATTTTCTATAGAATATTAAGATAACAAGTGAATATTGTGATGCAGATATCAATAATCCCTGTGAGTGAATGACATCATTGATATCAAGAATTAACTTTTGTACAAGTGAACATGTAATTCCTGATATCAAAAATAGACATTGGTAGATAAAATGTAACTAAA
The DNA here is from genome assembly GCA_036326025.1 of Chrosomus eos. Lineage (NCBI taxonomy): Eukaryota > Metazoa > Chordata > Actinopteri > Cypriniformes > Leuciscidae > Chrosomus > Chrosomus eos. The sequence continues at coordinate 22,431,909 of CM070824.1, read as the reverse complement.
GGGCCCTACTAGTAAAAATAATCAAGAATTCACATTGCAAATAGTAAAAAAAAAAAAAAATGAATTATTGATATCAAAAATGCATAAACTGTGAATGAATAAAAGCTAAAATGGCTTGCCATAGCATGTTAAAGTTTTTTTTATTATGCATGTTGAAGCAATTCTTGATTTATGGTTATTATTTACTGAGGGATGTGCATCCATATTGACCAGTATGTCCAGCTAATCAACATTTTAAATTCAATATAGCCCATAAATCAAAGTCAATCAATGTCAAATTGTCAATACATTGCTTTTCATCTTGCATAATTAGTGCAGTTGTTTAGAGTTTTTACTACACATTAACTGAGACTATAATCAGTGTCTTGTTTTAAAAGTGTGTATAATGTGTACTTTGATGAGGAGTGCCATCATTCACGCCCATATATTGTACAGTATGTCTGGTCTCCACATATATTTCTGCTTGAAAAATGCACGTTTCATTTTGTGCACGCGCATATGAATGCATGATAACACACGCGACGGCGACGCGGTTATCTTTTCCGAACCGTTGCACACTTGCACTTTAAAAAACACAATAGAAATGCACATAAACTTAACTATACTTTGCTGACATCAAACCTGTGAACACAAGTTGAGAACACAAGTTTACCTGATTGTTGTTCCCGCAATTCACTCTCTTTTTTCTCTCTCTCTCTCTCTTTTTGTGACCAGAAGGATAGTTTCGCTTAATTTTGTCATTGATGTTGTAAACATTAATTGACGCGCTATGACACGAGGGGGAGGCGGGGCCTTGAGTAATTTGCGGGGCCCTACGCAGCTTGCGTAGTGAGCGTATAGGGTGGATCGGCTCTGCATATTATTGTAGCAGAGTTTGTGCTGAATACAGTAAATGTATATGTTGGCAAATGGTATGTTTTAAGTAGCTGTTTAAGTAGCAAAACACATCAAGAGCCCCAAAACAGCTTAGACCCCAGAGGGTTAACCCTCTGAGGTCGGCCGTCACGGGGGCGTGATGAGCTCACTTTTTTCCTTATCAGTGCAAAAGAGACTCAAATTACTCTGTTGATTTTTATCTTACATTTAAGTGTTGTACATCATTAGATCCTGTTTAGTTTCTATTTTTTTTAGGGTACTCACAATAAAAACAAAGTATTGTGCTTTTCGTCAAATAAAGAATAATAAACATGATGCGCGTTTTACCTTCTCTCCGTCAGTGAAGTCCATTCTGAAACGCGTCCGAAAAAATAACTGTAACTCTGTTAATACTTGTCACAGAGATACGAGAGATGTCTCTTTATGAAGCTGAGATTCTCTTCTTTTAAATGAAGTAAGCTACTAAAAAAATTATATTTTTTATGTAATCCGTTTAAAACCTAGGAGAGTTACAGTTGTTTCGTTCTCCCCTAATTATCAGTAATCAGCTGAGATCGCCACGCCCCCAGCGCTTTTCACATGGTAAAATAGGTGATCTATGCATCGCACACGCGGCACGCCCCGTGATCAAGCCACAAAAACATGAAGCTTCTTCATCAGATCATTCACTGTTAGTTCATCGCGTTTGGAGGATGGCAGCAGCACGCTACTCCGACAGAGAGGCCCTTCAGATGATTCTGGACAGTGATGACGAATTCACATTTTCTTCAGAGGAAGATTGCAATTCGGACGACGAAAAGGCTGCATTTTCAAGAACGAATTGATCCAACCGAGGATAGAAGTTCGGAGTAAGTTTTTTAGTGTTATAATTCGTTTTCTTATCATATAGAGCTCAAATGAATTTTATATTTTGCCTAGTTTTGGCTAGCTTTTGACATAGGAAATACCTCACAATATCCCTAACATTGTATGCTCGTGTAAACTTTTTAAATGTGATATTCTCTGAACATATTTGTATATAGCATACATATTTTTCACTCAGTTTTGATTAGTTTATGACACTGATTATCATGCTAAATAGCCTACTGCCTTATGTGTAGTGCATTTTGTTCGAGAATAACTTCTAGGTTATGTGATTGAGATAAATATATTTCAGACTCCGGTAAAATACGTGATACTGTCTAAATACAATATATTTTATATATAAATGTTCAGTTTTGGTTAGCCCATGACTTATCATGCTAAAATAGCCTACTGCCTTAGCCTATGTGTAATGCATTTTTGGGGGAATAACTGCTAGGTTATATGTGATATTTCAGACTCTGGTAAAAACGTGATAGATTCTGTCTAAATACAATATGTTATATATAAATGTTCAGTTTTGTTTAGCCTATGACACTTTATCATGCGTAAATACTTGTTTGTGAATACAGGTGTAATGTTTGAAATGTAAGTTAGTGATGTGTCGTTCGTTCGCGAACAATCCGTTCATTGTGTAGCCTATCCCTAAATGCGTGCTGTCTATATGGGCCATAGATACTCGCAAATGTTCAGTTTTAGTTAGCCTATGACACTAATTATCATGCTTAGTGCCTTATGCACTGTGAATACAGGTGTAAATGTTTGAAATGTAGCGATGTGTCGATCGCGAACGATCCGTTCATTGAGTGTACATATTAAATGCGTGCGTTCTATATGGGCCATCAACAGATACTCTGTTGTATACATAATGTATGCTAACAGTTATTTTGTTTTGTTTTTAGGAATGTGGCATCATGCTCTCCTTCTCCAGCACCTCGCAGAGGGACACGCAGGTCTCGTTCAGTTCTCAGTGCGATCGAGAATAATACTGAGTAAGTGCATAGACGTAATATCGTTTACATCGTCATAATGTAAAAGTTCCTATTATTGTGTGAAATTAATCCATGGTAATTAGTGATTGATAAGCGTAATAATAATACAGTTTCTTTGATTGTGTTATCAGCATGCATTCTATATGGGCCATCAACAGATGTTGTTGTTGTTGTTGATACTTTATTGATCCTTTGCAGGAAATTATATTGTCACGGCAGCTTTAACACTCAATAACAAAACATAATACAAAAAAAACGTCTCGGGTTATGACTATAACCCTTGTTCCCTGAGAGGGGAACGAGACAATGCATCGAGAAATCGATACTTTGGGGACGCTCCCTAAGCGTGCGCCTCTGAAGTAAAATGAAACTAGTCCAATCCTGATTGGTGTTGCGTCGTGACGTAACATGTGACGGCATACCCGGAAGTATAAAGGTCACGCTGATGCATAGCATGCCAGCCTCGCGATGAAGCAAGACGCTCTAAGGCCTGGAGGGGCGTGGCAGAACGATGCATTGTCTCGTTCCCCTCTCAGGGAACAAGGGTTATAGTCATAACCCGAGACGTTCCCTATATCGAGGGAAACTCGACAATGCATCGAGAAATCGATACTTTGGGGAACGAATGCCCACTAGGCCACGCACTGAATAGGCCCGTCCCGGAGTGAAGCTGATTCAGGCACCCAACTAGGACGAAAGGACATGTGCACCAGGTGTACTAGGGAGGTGTAAACTGTAGAATTTAATAAAAGTGTGTGGGGTAGCCCATCCGGCTGCCTCACAGATCTCCTGGAGGGGAACTCCCGAAAGGAGGGCCCTAGAGGAAGCCATGCCTCTAGTCGAATGAGCCCTAACAGCTAAAGGTGAAGGCAAGTCGCGCACCTTGTAGGCTAAAGTAATAGTTTGAACAATCCAATTACTAATAGTTTGCTTGGATGCAGGGAGCCCCTTCTTAGGTGACCCAAAACACACTAATAACTGTTCCGACCTCCTCCAGGAAGAGGACCTCTCAAGGTACACGCTCAAAGCTCTGACAGGACAGAGCAAATGAAGCTTCTCTTCCTCAGCCGACACATGAGGCGGAGGATGAAATGCCTGAAGGACCGTGGACCGAGCCGTATTCATAGGAACCTTAGGAATGTAGCCCGGCCTCGGGTGCAAAAAGGCTTTAACTCTGCCAGGGGCAAACTCCAAGCAAGCTGGTGTTACTGCCAGGGCTTGGAGATCTCCCACCCTCTTAAGAGAGGTAATAGCTAAGAGAAATACCATTTTAGCGTAAGATCCCTAGGCGAAGCCGACTGAAGGGGTTCGAAGGGGGCCAGGGATAACCCTTCGAGAACCACTGCCAGGTCCCAGGTAGGAACCCTGGACCTGGTTGTCGGTCTCATCCTCCAGGTACCACGGGGAGAAAACGAATAACCAGGTGGTGCCTCCCCAGAGGCCCATCACTTAATGGTGCGTGGAAAGCCGCAATGGCAGCCACATACACCTTAAGCGTGGAAGGGGAGAGACCCGCAGAGAAACGATTTTGAAGGAACTCCAGAACTGAAGCCAACGGGCAGTTGACTGGATCTAACTCCTGTTCTCTACACCAAGTGACAAACACATTCCACTTGAGGCCATATAGTCTCCTTGTAGATGGAGCCCTAGAGCTAAGTATGGTTTCAACCACCCCAGCTGATAGACCAGCATTTAGGTACTGAACCCCCTCAGAGGCCAGACCCACAGTTTCCACAGCTCTGGGTGAGGGTGGAAGATTGTGCCCTCCGCCTGCGACAACAGATCCCTCCTCAGAGGAATCTGCCACGGCGGAGCTGTCAGGAGTGATATCACGTCTGAAAACCACACTCGGGTCGGCCACATTGGGGCAACCAGAAGTAGACTGATGCCCTCTTGACGGACCCTCTCCAGGACTCCCGGGAGCAGAGCGATCGGGGGAAAAGCGTACAGGCGAAGCCTCGGCCAGGCCTGTACCATGGCATCCAACCCCAGTGGGGCTGGATGTGAGAGGGAGAACCAAAGTGGGCAGTGGGACGTCTCTCGAGACGCGAATAGATCCACTTCCGCTGGCCCAAACCTCTCCCATATCAATTTCACCAAATCTGGATGAAGTCTCCATTCCCCGGGCCTCAGCCCCTGCCTCGACAGGATGTCTGCTCCCTGGTTCTGAACCCCCGGAATATACATCGCTCTGATAGATAGTATTTTCCCCTGGGACCAAAGAATAATCTGATGCGCCAATCTGCACAGAGGGCGCGATCTGAGTCCCCCCTGTCGGTTCAGATAGGCTACCACTGATGTATTGTCCGAACGTACTAGGACATGATAACCTTTGATGTCTGGAAGGAAGCTCCTCAGAGCCCTGAACACAGCCAACATCTCTAGGCAGTTTATGTGCCAAGAGTGATGATGGTCCTGCCACAGACCCCTGGAAAAGCGGCCGTCCATGACCGCGCCCCAGCCAGTGAGAGAGGCGTCTGTCGAAACGGTTTTCCGGCGACATGACGCTCCCAACACTGGCCCTTGGGACAGAAACCAAGTTTTCTTCCATATTTTTAGAGAACGAAGGCATCTGCGCGTTACTCTGATCATACGAAACGGATTCCCCTTGGGGGAAAACCCCTTGGCTTTCAGCCACCACTGGAGGGGCCTCATGTGAAGAAGGCCCAAAGGTATAATGTTGGATGCCGCTGCCATGAGGCCCAGCAATCTTTGAAATTGTTTTACAGTGATGGCCTGGCCTAGCTTTAACCTGGACACCATCGCCAGAATGGACTCGATACGTGCAGGAGACATGCGTGCCCGCATCGTAACCGAATTCCACACGACGCCCAGAAACGTTGTGCACTGGGACGGTTCTAACACACTCTTTTTTGTGTTGAGTCTCAACCCCAAATTCCGAATGTGGCCAAGGACGACATCTCGATGCCGAACCGCCATCTCTCGAGACTGAGCCAGAATGAGCCAGTCGTCGATATAATTTAGTATGCGGATGCCCTGAAGTCTCAGTGGAGCAAGAGCTGCATCCATACATTTGGTGAATGTGCGGGGAGAGAGTGCTAGGCCGAACGGAAGAACCCGATATTGGTAAGCTTCGCCCCCGAAAGCGAACCTCAGGAACCTCCTGTGACATGGAAGGATGGATACATGAAAATAAGCGTCTTTTAGATCTATTGTGACAAACCAGTCCTCGGATCTGATCTGATTCACGATAACAGGGATTGTAAGCATTTTGAACCTGAACCTCCTCAAAGACCGGTTCAAAACTCTGAGATCTAAAATCGGCCTTAACCCCCCATCCTTCTTTGGAACTATAAAGTACCGGCTGTAAAATCCGGACTCCCTGTCTGAGAGAGGAACACGTTCTATGGCCTCCTTTAACAGCAGAGATTGCACTTCTTGTTCCATCACCTGAGCCTGCTCTGGAACCACCGTAGTCTGCACCACCCCAGAAAATTTGGGGGGCGGTGCCCGAACTGCAGTCTGTACCCTGATTTTATTATACGCAGGACCCATGCAGATATGTTGGGAAGATGATACCATGCCTCTACAAAATCTACTAAGGGAACCAGCCTCTCGAGGCTGGCCTCGGTGTTTTTTCGAGCACTGTTCTCGACCTCCTGAAGCGAGAGACCGGCAGGATTTAATCGAAACGGTTTTTGTGACCATAACAGACACTCGTTTTTTATTTTCTGACTCGAACGGTACGATGTGCGTTCGCTGGAAATTGATGTGGCCCGAAGCGTCAGAGACGGCGGGAAACCTACACCGATTTCGTGAGGACTCCGCTGTGAGAACAACCTCGGTTGCTCTGCAGCGGGGGGGGCAGTCCTCAGAGGTCCTACCACTTCGGTTAGGACCTCTTTCCAGAAGCCCTCCTAGCCTGGATGACGTCTCTCAAGTCGCCCCTCTGGCTGGAGGGCTTCTGCTGAGAACGTTTCCTCTGTTGCCAAGCTCCCGGGGGAGGGGCTCTAGAGGAAACGCTCTCTTTCTGCTCTGAGCGGTGAGATGAACTGGCTGACGGCTGGGGCTGATTTGCTTGCCCCACCCTACTCGATTTAGACTTGGCCTTAGCCTTACGGGGGAGAAACTGCTGAAACGCTGCAGACTGTTTTTTAGTCTCCTGAAATCTGTCGACGACCGAATTAACAGCGTCGCCGAACAGACCAGAGGGCGAAAGTGGTGCATCAAGCAAAAAAGATTTATCTTTCTCCTTAATGCCTGACAAATTTAACCATAGGTGCCTCTCCGTGGCCACCATTGCTGCCATAGAGCGGCCAATAGCGCGGGCCGTCTCTTTGGTAGCCCGGAGAGACAGATCTGTAGCCCTACGTAACTCAGCCACATCTTCAGGAGTTGGCCCCTCCCCCTCGTCTAAATCTTTCAGGAGGTCTGCCTGGTATGCTTGCAAAATAGACATCGTGTGCAAGCATGAACCAGCTCGACCTGCCGCCATGTAAGCCCTGCTTATTAAATTAGACGTGTCTCTGCAGGGCTTACTAGGTAGCACCGGGGTTTTCAAGGAAGATGCTAAACCTGGAGATAAATAGCTAGCTAAAGCTTCCTCGACAATGGGCATCTTCCCATAACCCATATCCCGTGCCCCCAGAACATTACTATAATCCACCACAGTGGGGCTGGAGATACGGGACGAATATGGTTTATCCCACGATCTCGAAATCTCATTATGGAGATCGGGGAAAAAAGGCAAACCCCGGCGCTGAGGCTGTGACCTATGCTTCAGGAAACGCTCGTCTAATTTACTCTTTACTTGCGTTTCCTGATCATCTTGTGGCCAGCTGATGTTAAGTCTGGCCACAGCACGAGTCACAACCTCTACCAGTTCATCATATGCATGTGTGGGTGTGTTTAACTCATGGTCGTCCGATTCGATACTGAGCACGTCCACTTCCTCGGAAGCAGACAGCTCAAGCATCGGGACCTGATCGCGGGCAGAAGAAGCCGCAACGCGGGCTTCTGCACCACTCACAGTAGGCTCAGGATCCTCAGACGAAGAATGAGAAAGTGCCTCAGCAGTCTCATTCTCATCTGCAAGATCCCGCTGCGAACCCCATGATCTCAAACGTCGCGCTGCCTCAGCAGACGCGGGACCAGAACCATGGGGAACGCGAGCCTGACCATGCTCATTGAAACATGCCAGCCGGGAGCACAGCACTCTCATAGGCAGTGCTTCACAGTCTGCACAAGCAGTTCCCTCAAGAGCTGCTTGTGCATGCTGCGCTCCCAAACAGTTCACACATAAAACATGCGTGTCCCCACCCGTGATGAAACGAGGGCAGGGGTGCACACATCTCCTGAACTGTTCACTGGCCATAGTTTTTTGATATAATATATACTGAATCACAAACAACACCAAATAAGACAGACAGTCAAAACACAGAGCGCTTGCTGAAGAGCGAAAGCTGGCATGCTATGCATCAGCGTGACCTTTATACTTCCGGGTATGCCGTCACATGTTACGTCACGACGCAACACCAATCAGGATTGGACTAGTTTCATTTTACTTCAGAGGCGCACGCTTAGGGAGCGTCCCCAAAGTATCGATTTCTCGATGCATTGTCGAGTTTCCCTCGATATAGGGAACAATAATACCTATATAGAATATTCAGTAACAGATGCATATTCAGTACAGAATATTCAATAACTCTGTTGTATACATAATGTATGCTAACAGATATTTTGTTTTGTTTTTTAGGAAATTGGCTGCATCACGTTCTCCTTCTCCAGCACCTCGCAGAGGGACACGCAGGTGTCGTTCAGTTCTCAGTGCGATCGAGAATAATACTGAGTAAGTGCATAGACGTAATATTTTACAGATGAAATGTAGCCTAATTGTGTTTACATCGTCATAATGTAAAAGTTCCCATTCTTGTGTGAAATTACAAATATGTCTTTTTTAAATCCATGGTAATTAGTGATTGATAATGATAATAATACAGTTTCTTTGATTGTCTTATCAGCATGCTCACACTTTTTCTTTCTTCTTTTTTTATAACAGATGTGACAATGTCCAAGCACCAGTTCTGAAGAGAGCCAAGGCAAACAAGCAGACGAGCAACATGCAGTCCACGCTGTCATGGAAAACAGAGACCAATGTTGACATGGTTCCACAGACACTGCGATTTCTTCCTGCACGGGAAACTGGACCGCAACTGAGCTCTGTAGACTCGCATTCGCCCATGAGTCTATTCAAACAGTTTTTTAAACCTGCGGTAGTTTTTTTTTAGTATTCTTTGAATAAAAATATTTTTTTTTATAAAAAAAACAAGTTTGGTATTTTTATGTTTGTTTTTTTGAAAGGATGTGTTAAGTGATAGTAATGACTTTAAGTCTTTACATTCTTAGGAAAGAACGTAAATTCTATTTTGAATAAATGCTGTTCTTTTTAACTTTTTGTTCACCAGTGAATCATTCTTTGTTCAGGCTGCCTCAAAGCACCTTGATGGCCCATTAGCCATTGGGGGAGTATCTTTAGTCTTCCCAGGTGTAAATCACATTAATATTCATGGGCATTAACACTCCCACGCGTACAGCACTGCTGACCCAAAAACTGATGTAAGAAATTCAAATCGTTATATTGATGTTTCTGAAAGAGTGGTCAGAATGATTTTCACTTCATTTTGAAGTAAAAGTTCTAGCCTACAAGAATAGTAACTCAAAAGTATTGTGGACAACTATTCATTATGTGTTAAATGGCCTTATTGCAGTGACATTTTTTTTTTCAAAACGTACTAACCACGCATATTATTTTTTTTCTATAAAATGCAAACAAGTACATCAATTTTGCTCACATATTATTGTAGCAGAGTTTGTGCTGAATACAGCAAATTTATATGTTGGCAAATGGTATGTTTTAAGTAGCTGAAATAAGCACAAATGTCAGGGCATACCAAAACACCGAAAGAGCCCCAAAACAGCTCAGACCTCAGAGGGTTAACCTTTTGGTCACTTCTGAGTACAGCCAGGGCCTTTTGTCTCTATGATAGTGTTAATGTTTGAGTGATCTAATCAGGCTGATTGGATCACCATAAATGCCTGACACTGTCATCCTAATGAACTCAGGTAACCAGCTGAATCATTTACATGCATTGTTCAGTGACTCCTCCTTCAGGTAATCCCGCCCTCTTTGAAAAGTATAAACTAAGAATGTAAAATTATCATAGTCAGGCGATGTTGGTATGACTGCAGCGACAAGCAATAAAAGAACTTCTGCTTGGAAAACTTCCTCCGATCGTCCTAATGCCAATCGTGGGGCTTCAATCCCCTCATCCACAGCTGCCGGCGATTTTGGCTAATCACCTCATTCGCGGGGATTTTTGCGCTAACCCGGAACTAGCCCGGTGTTCCGTTGTTATGGGTCCGGCGGGAGGCAATCTCGGCGAACATTAGTTCCGCCTTGCAAGGGAAAACGTTGGAATTTCGTCACCTCGTGACATTTACCTATCGCGGCTTGACGTGGGGAAGACTGATTTGTGGAAAATCAGGTGGGTAAACTATTGACTTCATGGGAGAATATTCGCGAAAAGACAGTTTATGTTGTGTTCCTCCATTGTTCTATTGGACGAGCGCGTAACGTCGGCATGAATGCAGCGAGCTGATTGGGACCGTGGCTTCCCCTTCCTTTTATTTCTTTCCTTTGGGTTTTCAAAGGAAAACGTCCTTTTTCTTCTTCGTCCCGTCCCTCGGCAGTGTGCTGCCTTGCCTCTCTTCATCTGCGCCTGTTGACTGGCCCGCATCAAGTGAACTCGACGCTGGGGAGCGTGAGACTCGTGTATTTCTCTGAGTGGTCGCTGGTCGCCTCCACACTGTTTCAACTGATAGATCATTGTGGAATTCGTGTGGTGTGTGAATGATCCCATAAGACGGTGTGAGTGGCGTGAGTGTGGTTGTCGGTTGTGTGTGTGCATATGTGTGTATGTACCCTTGTGAGAACTGTGAGTGTGTAGTAGTAGTAGTAGTAGTAGCCTTTATTGTCACTAGTCACAAGTACCAGCGAAATTAGCCATCAACCTGTCCATACAGACATACATACAATATGACAAGGGGGTAGACAGGACAGGAAGACAGAGCATTGAGGAAGAAAATACAGCATAACATGAGGAGAGGTGAGGAGAAAAAAAAGGCAACCCCCAGACTATGCTCCTGTGAGGAGTACAGTTTGGGAACAGTAAAAAAAAACCCCTCAGCAACATTAGCACATAATCAGTACACTCTACAACATGAACAGACAAGACTTGCAACAGGGGAGGGGAGTGGGGGATGGAGGTGACCCAGCACAGGCAGGCAGCATCCGGTCCTGCAGCCATTCTCGGCGCTGGTCACAGACCCGCCTGTCAGACTGGGGGTATGAAGCGTTGAAGGCGAGGGATGGGGGGTGGGGGGTGGGGGGGGGGTGATTGCATATCTGTATATATGTAAGAGTTTGTGTATGTGTAGGCCTGGAGAGTCACTATGCCTGGCATCACAATCTAGGTACCTCAAGTCCGCAGGATTGTCATAGCGATATACAGCATGTTGCCATGGAGACAACCCTGATCAGGTCCCAGAGAGTCAACAATCAGCAGGTGTCTGTGGGAGTCAGGGAAGGAACGCAAGTGCGGCTCACTGCAGTGCTCTTCCGGGGGAGTTGTTGTTCCAACAGCGGCCTTGGCCAAGGCCAGTGCTGGATGAGGGGGGCCGAAAGCAGATAAGATTGGGATTGTTTGGTCTTGGGACGAGTAGCCGCATTCCGATTTACACAGCTCCTGGTCCATTTTGGTCTCCGAAACGATCCATTTGCCTTTGCAAAGATGTGAGCTTCTCCATGATGTTATCCATATAGTGGTTCATAGTCACAGTCTGAGTGCTGACAGCTCTGCCCACTGCTTCAATCATGACGGGCAGCCTTGTGGGGCTTTGGACAGCTGTCACCGTCTTCTTAATTCCTCGATAAACCAGGGCAATGCCAGATCCAATCAGCAGAAGACCTGTTATCATGGTTCCGAATAGGTAGATATCTTCAATGTCCTCCACGGAAAGAGACACATTACCCACATTACATAACAGACACACGACCCGCCACCTCTCCCACGCGTCCATCGTGTAGCCAGCTGCGAACGTTCCGGCAGGGCAGTCAGGTTCCACCGAACCCAAGCTTCTCGTCGAGAAGATGGTGTCAATTGCGTTGAGAGACCAGTTGATCAAATCCATAATTTCTTAGTTTGGAGAGCAGTGCGGAGAGAGTCTCTCAAAGTACAAGACAGTAGACTAAACGAGACGAGAGGAGCAAAGCAGGGGAGGTAAGGGAGAGGAGGGGAAGAAAATGCGACCGCCTTCGTTGAGAGCCAAAGTGTAAAAATGAGTCATGTGTATAGAGAGCCATGTGTATGTTTCATGGATCAAGAGTAATGTGATTTGTATTTGTATTTTGTTGTTCAACTTTGTATTTTTCCTTAGAGTAGAAAATACAAATTGATTGTATTTTCTTTCTTTTTGTTTAATGATTTGATGTTTGAGGTGATTGTATTTTCTTTTCTTTTTGTTTACTTGTGATAATTTGATGTGATTTGTTGGATTAGTTAAGCAGAGTGCTGACCGCTCCAGGTCCAAGCTAATGGGTACCCTTGTTCACTGAGATTTGATTCTTCTGAATTTGCTTGTCACTGAAATGCATGTGTGCTTGTGGTGAAATTAGTGTATTAAACACACGGTTGAAGTGCTTGTAGTGGAGTGGAATTGAGTAGGTTTGTTATCTCTGTTTGCCATCTGACATGTTGCCTTGGATTGTCTGATTGGTTTTGTTTATGTTCCTTATTTTTTGATCTGAAGCCATATTAACCTTTTTGTGTATTGAATTGTGTGTGTGTGGAGTTTTGATTTTAGTCCTAATAAAGTATTTTTATTTTACAAGTTCACATCTCTGCTCTGTCTTGTGGGAACGAACCTGTGTCCTTATTGGACCATTATCTCCCTGGGTGAAATTCCCAGGGTGGCATAGTCGGTGCTGTAATTATAGTTGAGTCCAGAGCAACAAAACCCATTCTTTGGTGCCACATAAAGGAAAAAGCCACTCGCAAAGAATCTCAGGACAATGCACACAGTTTGTGCTGTTATTAAAGCTCGACTCCGACGAGTCGAACATTTAATGTGCGTTTCCAAAAAATTCATGATGTAAACAACAACCTCACGAGTCATGAGAAAAATTCTCTCAAAAAGTACACTATCGCGCTGCGTTAAAAGACTTTCCCTATCAGCTCCGCTTAAAAAGCCGTGATCTAATCCTGTTAAAATGAAATAAGCCTGCTCGCGAGCAGGTTCAAGCTTACACACCTGTTGTTATGACAGCAAGTCCAGGATGAGCGTTGAAGAACCAAATAATCCAAGATCATACCAAATCGCCAACAATCAAATCCAGCTAAGTGAGCTAGCGAGGTATGAAGAACGGGCCTCAGCAAGCTGTTTCACCAAACTATCAGACTGCTTGATACTCCCCCATTCATCTCTCCTGCTGCTTCTTCTTCGATACCTACAACTAAAAGATACCTGTTTGCTACTTACCTGTCTTGTCTCCGTCTGTTTTGTGACAATATGTAATTCCTATGGAAATAAAATGCTTTAAAATATGAAGTCATGTGGTAACATTAAATATATGCATTTTGTTGTCCACAATGATACAGTTAGGCATGTTTTGTACTGGGCTAAGAATGGCAAAACTACTTGTCTGGTCATCAAAGGAACACATTCTGATAAATATACCATATGATGCATAATATTTAGCAGAGCAGGCTACGCGTCTCAGAGGCTTTTACTTCTCTGTGATGCTTCATAGAATAGTGGATGAATTCATTGCCGGACGACTCAAACTGAATGGCAAATACCACTCATATTGACGACTCAAACTGAATGGCAAATACCACTCATATTGTCAGAAAAGCATAAACTATAGGCTAGGTGCACGTGGCCGCCATTTTGGATTTTTGATCAGCGAGTGTACGGTTGGACACTTCCGGTTTCGCTTTATGCCGGTGCAGGGAGCCGGAGAAAGACGAAAATGGTCTCTTATAGTTGTTTATAGAATCAACTATATTATTTAAAATACTACTGAGATATATATTACTATCACACAAGCAAATGGCAATTAAATGCATGGATGCAAAGTCAGATTAGTTAATGAAATACAACTGTTCACGAACAGAAGATTCTGTCTCATGCTGTACACAATGAGAATTATGCCTTCTGTAAATATAGAGCTACAACTACGATGTTATTTGATTATATCAGCAGACCTGATTTTTATTTTAGATATGTCTTTTTGCAGTGATGCTTTAAATTGCTATAGGCTTTATAAAAATGTTAATGACGGCGCTGACCAGCGCTGTGAACGTCACTAATAATATAAAACTAATTATAACAGCATGGGTCTATTCAATCTAAATAATTAAGGGAAAATAATAATCCAATCGCTAAAAAGCACATTTCCAATATATTCCATTAGGAAAGACTAAGATTAAATGTGTTCTTACCGGATCCATCTTGAATTTATATTTTTTGTCTGATCTGGCAGCTTCGAGTAAGGGCTTCTCATTCATTAGGTGTCTGTACATCTCCTTTTTTTGTAATTTAAAGGACGATGAAATAAAAGGATGCCGCCTAAATTAAAATGCGGGACACTGCTTATGACTTGCGGGACGCGGGACAAGCTTCAAATTTCGGGACTGGTCACCCTTAGTCAACGGGGAATGCATGAAAGCTGACTTCTTTGTTTTAACGTGATGAAACGGTTCATAACGACACACAACAGTGAAGTGCGGATCTGTCACCCCCTCTGAAAGGCAAGTCGCTTCCCTTGAATTTTAAAAACACTCATTGTGCATCAAAAGCATCTGTCATCAGAGGGTGACAAAATCAACTGGTCTGTTGTCGGCATTCCTTTATTCGGTAACATTATTATTGCTAACTGTTTGTATTTTAGTAATTTAAATGCATATAATTTTCAGTGTATTTCACCTGTGTGTTTATAGGCTTTCTACTGCATTTATTTGTGCAAGTGAGATGAGTAAAGAGCATCTTAAATCATAAATATTTCATAAATCCTTATCTGTCTGTTTTTATAAGCAGCACCTACAGTATTTATTCCACTGTAAAATATACACAATTAGCTATATTAAATTGTTTGTTAACTAACGCTACAGTTAAAAATGTAAATTAGCATACTCACAATTATTAAAAAAAAATTTCCGCCGTCGTTTTTATCTATAAAGATAATTGATGCAAAGAAAGCATATATATATGTGTTGATAATATTGATCGAGCAACTGATGTATAGCCTATAAGAAGTGTTACGCGCAGAATTGAGAAAATAGTAGGCCTATATTTATGGAGATTTAAACAAGACAGGGCAAACGTGTGAATGTTCGGTCTATTGTATGCAAACAAATAAAATAGTAGTTGTAACTATATTTACAGAGGGCATAATTCTCATTGTGTATGCAGCATGAGACCAAGACAATCTTCTGTTCGTGAACAGTTGTATTTCATTAACTAATCTGACTTTGCATCCTTGCATTTAATTGCCATTTGCTCGTGTGATAGTAATATATATCTCAGTAGTATTTTAAATTATATAGTTGCTTATATAAACAACTATAAGAGATCATTTTCGTCTTTCTCCGGCTCCCTGCACCGGCATAAAGCGAAACCGGAAGTGTCCAACCGTACACTCGCTGATCAAAAATCCAAAATGGCGGCCACGTGCACCTAGCCTATTGGTACAAAGACTAACAGAGTTTTTTTTTTTTTTTTTTAGTGTATAGATCCTGACATTTAGGAGGAAAAAAGTTCTGTCAATGTAAGGCAAGTTTTCAAAACCATTTTGAATTTATTTGATATTAGTTCCTTGTTTACATGTTTTGCACTTGGTAAGGCTTTTATGGCATTTACAAAAACTAAATGAACAAGTATACACACACACACACACACACACATACATATATATATATATATATATATATATATATATATATATATATATATATATATATATATATATATATATATACACATTGTACACAACAACAGAAAACATATTGAGATTTGTTTAGAATTAAAAATGTAAAGTATTTACATATTGTGATTAAATTAGGGCTGTCAAATGATTAAAATGTTTAATCAAATTAATCAGAATTTTCAGTGGATTAATCAGGATTAATAACTATTTGCAATTACACCTGAATCCTAACCATTTTTTTTCTTAAATGCATACCAAACGATAAATAACAGGACACAGATACATAATTTTCATATTATGTATGTTTATTAACACAGCCAAATAAAGGTGGTTTAAAGGTGCATTGCACAACATTTCATGTTAAAAATACCCGTTTTCTAACCCATACATGCTTAAGGCTAGCCTAGAAATCTAGACGCACCCTAGCGGCAGCGAAAATTATTTCGCAGCCAGTGTGGTCTAGCAACTCTCCATAGGCTTTTGAGCTGGAAAAAACAAAAACTGGTCAGGCCAATCACATCGTGTATATAGAGTCGGCGGGCGGGCTTAACACAATGACGTTCCGCGTGATTTCCATAGGTGATTTCCCTGCTACGTGAAATCAATGAAGATGCAGCGGTCTTTCGAATCGGCTTTGGCCGCGACTCTGGAGGACTTGCAGTTAAGAGAATGTCACGTAAGTCATTCTTAAAAAAGGAAGATGTGTTCAGAGTTTTGCCGACCTGATACGGCAAAAGTTTAATATATCAATTAGCTCCGCTGGTGGAAAAACGCATGGGACTCACTCATCCACAACCGTTCGTTGCTCTGGTTGGTTGTAGCGTTATCCTATTGCGTGCAGAGATAACCGTTTATCCCGCCCCTCGGATTGAGGCATGTCAATGGAGAGTTACCAGACCTAACATCTTGATGTAGGTCTGGCATGCCAGGCTAGCTTAAGGCGAGACACTACAGGTGAATAGGGTTATTTTTTTAACTAGCAGATATCTAGTTGATTACCTACATTAAGATGAGAAAAAAATATATTACAAGTTTTCTGTAATTTAATGTTTAAATATGCAAATTAGGCATTATCTAATGAAATATGAGTATTGGATAAAGCCAGGTTTAAAATGTATTATTTCATTATGTTCACATATTAGATGGCAAAAAAATTACAGAGGGATTTATGGATATCTACTTGTGTTATCCTGTAAATCAGAATATACTGTCAATAGCCTTAAAAAATGATTTTCGCCATGTTTTTTGGAATAAAATGTTATATAAATCAGGCTAGGAATAATATATTTACAAATCCCTCTGTAAATGTCTTCATAATATAACTAGGTACAAGACTGGTAAGTTTGGTGTATATAGGTGCTACTGAAGTGGAGATTTCAGACTTGGAGTATGAGAAAAAAGTCCTTTTGAGAAAACGGGCTTTAAAGATTTATATTGTAAAATTCCACACATTTCTACATGAAAACATTGCTAAAAAAGCAAAACAACTGGCCAAGTTATTGTTTATAACAATGTACATGAACAATGACAACTGAATAAAACAACATTGCCAAATAAGACCTTCAACTAACCACTGAGAACCACAAATACAGACACAAACTTATCATCAGAACTGCAACTCTCTTTTATGTCCATCGGAACACACAATCTCAACACAGAACACAAAGCTCACCCATGAGGGTTGAAAGCCTAGCTCTCCATGCCTGAACCATATGTAGGCCCCTCACCCCTTCTCTTGCTGATGCCTTTTCAGCTTTTTAGCTGTGCTCAGAGTCTTTCTGCCTCGTTTTGCACGCTCAGACTGGATGGATTCGGCTTTTGTGATCCTCAGCATGTCGGTTTCCCTGATGGTGCTGACGGTAACGAGAGTGCTTTCCAGCCAAAGCTTATCCATAGTGGCAAGCATGACAGAGACCCCCTCATTAAAAGTTGAAATGGCCATACTTGCTGCTGCTTCAACCCTACTCTTACCTACAAACACTGTTTTTGGACAGCGGGCCCAAATTACTGAGTTGAGGCACTCATTCGCATTTTGAGTGCCACCATGCTGCATGCGCTGCAGCAGACTGTCACTTGACATGCGGTGGTAGACAGGTATCAGCTTCTGGCCCACCTCCCGAGACAAAAAGTTTCCTGCATGGAGCCTGTGGCTCACTGGAGTTTCTCCATTTTCCTCCGCTCTCCTATACCAACACCAGGACAGGTTGCACCTGGTGTGCAAGGGGACTTCGTCACATGACATGCTGTGGAGGAGACCAGCCCAGATCTCATTCTTCATTTTCTCTAGGATAACCCTGGTTATTTAGAATTGCCCCCCTGTAATAATTTTGTAATGTTGTACATTTTTTGGCCGTTAATTTTCCCAGCCCCTTCTCCCCCAATTTGCGTTCAGCACTCAATTTTCGTAGCGCTGTACCCATACGCTTATGGGCATGGTTGATGCATTCTAATTTCACCACCTCATTCCCAGGGTATGGGTTGAGGGATACCAACTGCCTGAATGCAGCACTGTCCCCATCTGACAGCATCTGAATATACCTCAGCTGGTGACGACTCACGGACCTGGCCCACATCCCCTTCGCTGCCTCCTGCTCCATTGCCTTGCTTGAGCCCCTAAAATTTTGTGCACATTCATGCGTTTCTCTCCAGCTGTAAATTTCCACATCTGTGATCTTTCCTTCATGCCTGGCAGCTTCTTTAAGGGCACACGCATGGCAATAGGAGGATAGAACCTTAAAGTCGATCACCAGTCCTGTTAAAATATCTATGCACAGCCCAATCCCATAGTGTGATGTGAACCCTCTTTTCTGCCAAGTGCCATCAAAAGACACACTGATATTTATGACTACATCTGCATCCTCTCTCAGCAACTCTGCCACATCTTCATCAATATCTGCATAGGCCTGCCTGACCTGCTCCCTGGTCCTGTGAAGCGACTCCAGACCCCTCTGAATATCTGCCGCTAAAATGAAATGTGTTTTTTTTTAGATACAGTACACAAAAATCTGCACTGTAAAAGTAAAACTGATCACCGCAACCCAACATATTGAATGGGATGTTACTTTATTCTATTCTTATAAATAAATATTCCATCTATACAAAACAAATATTGTTACAGTAATGTCATAATATGTTAGAAGGTGGTCATAATATGTTAAAAGTCACACATATTGGGCTATTTCTGACATTAGAAATTCTACAGAACTGCTATTCTTATAAATCTTATAAATATATATTCCATCCATACAAAACAAATATTGTTACAGTAATGTCATAATATGTTAGAAGGTGGTAAAACTCACACGTATTGGGCTATTTCTGACATTAGAAATTCTACAGACTGCTTCAACTTCTCTAATACAACCCTGTTTCCATAGCTACCTGTCACTCTCTTGCCGTGCCTCTGATAAGTTTTAAGGTGAAGTCCAGGGAGCCCCAACACCTTGCTGATTTTTCTGAGAGCTGCATATCCCAATCCTAACTCGTGTGCCAAGAGGACCATTCGCACGTTCACATCAAAGGCGACATCATTCCTAGACTCATCTCGAAGTCGCGTAGACGTGAACACGCCTGTGGTACTTGTCATCTTTACACAGACAGCACTCGAGTAATAAACTGCTACAGAACCCATGATTCTGTGGATCTATATTAATGTTTAGCCCTGACATACCACAATTCGGACTTGTTAAATCCCCAATCAGCTCATTCAATCGAGCAACATGAACAAGCAGCCACTGTTGTGTTGTGTGCGCTTCACCTTTATTAATAGATTGGCTTCCCATCGACAGCTTACGTTCAGATACGCTTCCCGAGGGCATTTCACAGGGTAATACATCACTAATTTTCCTTTTCCCCCTAGCAAGTGACAACTGCTGTATTCTTTTCGATGATTGATGCGAAGTCATTTTCATTCATTCATTCACTCAAAAAATCCCGCGGAAAGCTAAACCAAATCAGGAAGCGTCAAAGCATACCATGTGACGATTAACAAATCACGTTAATCCCTCACGTAACAAATCCCCACTTTTGCTTTCACGATTGGTTGTTGATTAAAAGGAAATGACCATATTTGGACCCAACAGCATTGTAAAGGAGAGAGAGAGAGCTTTGTGATGACAGGGTGTATGCAGCGATCGCGGAGCAGCGCGATGATTTAGAACACAACTTTTGTTGAATTTATGAGAAATCTACAGACGCAAACTGACAAAGTGTAGTAAAATAAAGACCTAAATATGTATTCCGGACTTTTTTTCACCACAAGTCTGAAAGAAGACATGTTATTGAAGTCAAATATCCCAAAATCTCAAAATTGACCAGTGAAAAAAAAACTACGTTTTTGCCTGCTGTGTCTCGCCTTAAACAATTGCCTGATGGGCTGAATGAGCCCTTCTCTGATCACTGCGATTGCCTCTATAATCCCGTACAGTTAAATAAATAAGAGGGATTCTGGCTCGAATTTGAGACTGGGCGTGACGTCATGCGCGTTCACGCTCACCTGGCTATGTTTGTGTATTCGCCGCCATTCTCCGTCAGCTAAGACAACTCGAGTGACAAAACTTCAGTCAACTTTCGCCAAAAGTAGAAGATGGATTCAATGACACAAATGACTGCGTAAAATGTGTAATGCTTTAGCGTAAGCTAGATAAATGTACAATCAGAATTGATTTTACTACCATTGTCAGTGAACAGGTTCATAAACTAGGAATTGTCTTCGGAAGAATAGTACAACATGAAACATAAAACATAAAAGATATAACTATGTTTTTGTGTATGGCCTACCGGTAGCCTTGTGTCCTTTGCTAACGTCCTTTGCCTGAGCTCTGCTCTTCTTCTTCCATCATATTACTTAATAAGATTATATTACGCTGGAGCCTTCATCTTCTGTGTTTCTCTGAACAGAACTCAGGCATAGTCTTTAAACGTCGCCGTTCGTACTCCGTTATTAAGGTCCCGGCAAGGCAGAACAGGAACATTGCGATAGCCTCCTCCATGCTGGTTTGTTGTTGTTGTATGTGGCGCCACCGCCGCCGTGCTTGCGTCACTCCCTTACCCCTCGGTTCCTATGGCCACTGGCCAGTGCGAACGCAAACAGCAAAACCCAGTTTGGGGAGAGTAGTTCTTAGAACTGTTTAGAAGTGGACAGTTCCTATAACTAATTTCCTGTAACTACTTGGTTGGAAAGTGGCTATAGTGTCATTAATGTTTATTACCTTGAGACATTTGAGTGTACTTTGTTGACCAACTGTGTATTGTATGATTATTATTTTGAGCTTTTACAAAGTAATAACTTATATTGTTCATGAACGTGTTTCCATAATAATACAATCATAAGTGGATACAATAAACACATAAAACAGTTCAACATGGAGATAGATGGAAACAAAAAAAAGTTTTCAATTTACTCAAATGCCTTTCCTTTCATATATTTAAAATTACTTGCAGATTTATAACTTTATTACCTCTGAAGACATTATGACTGTAAACAAAAGATTTGTGCGGCTGATGCTCCTTTGGTTATGAACAGCTTGTGCTCGTGCATAACAGTGGCCTACCACATTTTTGCACAATTTGAGTCATCTGTTGCGTTTTTATGTGGAAAAAAACATTTTCAATAAAACTTTTAAATCAAATCAAAGAACAATACTTTACCTTTTCCTCCATTCATTCTTTAATCCAGTTGCTCAAAAATCCAGTTGCTAACTACTATAACATGTTGCACTGAAACTGGTATTTTTGTTTGAACATCACCTTTCAAATCTACTTAGCTTCATCATCTTTCAGCCAGTTGCTGAGGCAAATTAACCTGTTCACATTTTCTGAAAGTAAAGCTGACCTTTTCTTTTTCACAATGTGACCTGCAACTGAGAAAAGTCGTTCACAGGGAACAGTGGTTGCAGGAGTGGCTAGATATTTGTGAGCTAGTGAGGCCAGCTTCTCATGGGCTCCTGAATGAGATGCCCACCACCTCAAGAGGCAGTCCTCCAATGTAATGGTGGGCTCTGCTCTGTACCTCTGTATGGCAGGTTGGACCTCTTCATCTTCTGATTCAGAATCTGAGCCCATTTGCAGAAGGCTAATTTTCTTCCTGGGTAGCCCATCATCATGTGTCTGTGAAGACCTTCTGGGTGATTCTTGTTGCAGCATCCCTTCAAGTGTGGTCCACACCTCTTCCCTGTCTGTCTTGGTTAGGCATTTCAAGTCTTTGAAACGAGGATCCAAAACTGTAGCAATCTGGAGCCATGCATTGTTGAGCTGTTCTTGACGGGATGCTAGGTCCTCCTTGAACTTGGTCTTGAATCTCACCACATATGCAGGGTCCTCATCACAGGCTTCCATCTTGAGACGCAAGTGGCAGAGAGAAGGTAGTACCACAGGACAGGAGACATAGGCCCCTCCACCCGCTCAGTTACATACCTACGCACACAAACACACACATGCACACAGAGACAGTGTATTATTAGAACAGTGATTATCAACATATTATTATTATTATTATTATTATTATCATTATTATTATCATTATTATTTTTTACATACATGTTATTGATATTTGACTTGGTTTAATTCATTCCAGAAAATAATCAAAGCAATGTTATTTGATAAGTTACAGACTGATTTACCTGCATGGCTCTAGAAGTGTCTCCAGCCTCTGCAGTTTATCCCACTCTGCTGCGTTTGGCAAAACGAGTTTGTGCTCCTGATTGTCCAGGGCTGCGATGACAGCCTCTTTATTTCTGCTCACCCGCTTGACCATTTCCAGCATCGAATTCCAACGTGTTGGAACATCCTGGATCAATGGCTCTTGCTTCTTTCCCAGGCTGACTTGTTGTTCTTGAAGCTCCGCAGCATTTGCTGGGCTGTGCTTAAAATGACCGACAACTTTGCGAGCCTTAGCCAAAGCATTTACAAAGCCGCTGTCAGCAGGACTCACTATGAAACTTCTATGCACCATGTGAGCGACACAGTTCATGTGTTCATAGCATGTAAGTCGAATTGCGGCAACCATGTTGCATGCACTGTCAGTCCCAATGGTTGTCGTCTTGCCCTCGATGTCCCACTTACGTGCAACAGACAGGAACTGTTCTTTACAAGCCTCCGCAAAATGACGCTCCTCAGTTTTTAATATAGTCAGCGCAAAATACTTCAGTTCCCACGTGTCACTGATGAAATGTGCAGTTACTCCGAGGTAATTGTTGTTACTCACTGATGTCCAATGGTCTCCTCTCAGGGCGATATGATTTACTTGAGCCAAGACCTCTTTCCTTTTTTCTTTTTCGTTTTCATAGAGCTCGTGGATTTTCGTCATAACTGTGGCTCTTGACGGTGGCTTATAGGATGAGTCTTGAGACGCCACTTGCAAAACATCAAGGAAACCTGAGTCTTCTACAATGCTAATGGGTCTACAATCCTTTGCAATCCATTTTGCTATTGTGTTGGTCAAATTATCTGAGGTTGATTTTGTTAATGGCCTGCGAACATTCAGCGTGGTCTGGCCCAAACCACTTGCTGAACCTGACGGCCCAGCAAACGCATGTTTGGCGTTGACATGGTACCTCAAGCTTGAACAGCTCCGGTGAAATTAAAACTCCTTGTTACAAATCTTGCAAATAACCTTGTAATTGTTAAAGGGATAGTTCACTTTGGAATTAATTTTTGATATGTTTTAGCTTACCTCAAGGGCATCCAAGATGTAGGTGTCTTTGTGGCCGCAGTATTTTCCATTATGATATTTTTAGGTCAACCCGTTCTTGTCGGTCAGTCATATAATGCAGGCAATAGGGGTTCACCTTAAAAAGCATACACAGAGAAGTCCAAATTAAACATGATTTAATGACTCGTAAACGTAAGTACACATTGATGACCTAAGACACGAAACGAGTGGTTCTCTTACGAGAGTATCTCTCGTACTGCGTAATATCTTACGCTATGGGGAAAACTCTTTTCCACGAGATATTGAAGCCAAAAATTATCCTTAATTTTTTTTATTAATGTAAAACGCTTTGCAGCAGCAAGCAGACATAGGCGAGACAGCTCGCGCGCCTATTGGCTGCCCTGCGGCAATAGCAGCAGCCTATCGAGAGAGGCTCTGCGTGACGTCACGACGAATGGGGGCCTTTCGCGCCATATCGTCACGTCCCGCCAGAAAGGGCGTGGTCTCGCCCCATATCTAGGCTCGATAGCTGCTCTTACGTTGATTTTCATCTCTTCAGCGAAGCCTCCCGCATCGCTGGATCCAGAGTGAGAAGCCGCGCCGTCGACCTGTAGCCTTCAGCGGGACGTGCCATCGAGCCTGGAGTCGCTGGCCTCGCCGCCTTCAGCCGCCGTACCTGCTGCGCTTTCCGGCGTACATATCCTTTCCTCTGCTTAGAGTGTGTGTGTGTGTGATTGCATTATCTGCCTTTTTTTCCCACCCCTCTAAAAGAGCGGCGTCTTTTTAAAGATGCCTTCCTGTGGTTCTTGCCGAGCCCCACTCAGCGATGAGGACCGCCATGTCATCTGCGTGTCCTGCCTGGGTGAGGATCACGCGGCCATCGCGCTCGCTGACGGCGGATGCCATCATTGTGAACGTTTGCCTATGGTGACTCTGCGGACTCGCCTAGCTTCGTTATCCGAGCCCGCATCCCAGCCTGCCGTGACGCCGCGCCGCAAGAAGCGCCGCGCCCAGCGCGCGCCCAAGCTATTTCCAGCCCGCCAAAGCTCGCCGGTTCGCCCGCCAGCTTCGCCGGCTTCGCTCGAGTCGCTCACGGACGGACAGTGGCCGCCGTCTGCCGCCGCGTCCGCACTTGAGCTCGACGAACTTACCGGAGACGGCATTGAAACTGAGCCGATGCGTCCGCTCTCTCAAGCCGTGGATTACATCGGCCTCGACTGAAAGGCGCTCGCGCAACTAACGCGCAATAGGCTGGACGGACGCTTTCTCGGGAAAGACGAAGCTCCGTCACAGTCGAGACCCGCGCCTTTCCCCCCTGAATGGTGAGAAACATTTGTGGCTAACGCTATCCGAGATGACGGAAGCTGAGCGCTCCGTGTTCCTCGACGTTCTCGCTCTGCTGGACGCCGCCCCCCTCAGCGCGGGCCCCGGCCGAGGATTGAGATAAAGCCCGAGGTCTCAAGGCCTTCCTAGTCTCTCTAGGAAAGCGACGGTGTTCAGTTCCCGCTGCGGCCGGATTTCCACCAAAACTTCTCGCTCGTTCAGTTCCAAGCAATGTGACTGTTCCAGTGTATTTCGCAGTGAGCAAGCTGGTTCCACAGCCCGCTTGCCTGCGCACAAAGGCCGTCGTTTCGGCTAACTAGCAGCGCCGCCAGGCCCGAGATCAAACACCGCGCTCTCGCTCTGCTGGACGCCGCCCCCCTCAGCGCGGGCCCCGGCCGAGGATTGAGGTAAAGCCCGAGGTCTCAAGGCCTTCCTAGTCTCTCTAGGAAAGTGACGGTGTTCAGATCCCGCTGCGGCCGGATTTCCACCAAAACTTCTCGCTCGTTCAGTTCCATGCGCTGTGACTGTCCCAGTGTATTTCGCAGTGAAGCAGCCGGTGTCTCAGCCCGCTTGCCTGCGCACAAAAGCCGTTTCTATGGCTACCCAGATAAATCCAATAAAGAGTGCATTTTCTGGTGTTCCGGCCACGGCCGATGGTGTTACGAGTGTTGTAAGAATGCCCACGTCCCAGTGCCCATTCCCACACCCAGACACAGCCCGCCACGGTGCAGGGCTAGCACAAATAAGACCAACTCATGTTGGTTGTGCAGAAAATGTAGTGAACGCGCCCATACAATGCCCGCTTACACTACACGATGCGTGTCCCTTGGTTTCTGTAAAAACGAAACTAACACCCATTTAGTCGGCGCGAGCCGACAGTGTTCTCAGTGCAGTAAATGTGCCCGCTGTCCCGCATTTCCTCACTGACACGCCGAATCCCACGGGATTCACCCCCGCTCGCTTTCTATGCACAACCCGTCACAGAGAAGCTGAGCGCGGCCAGGCTGCCCGCTGTGATTAGCGCGCACCTCGCACGCTGTGAACAGCGTTGATTCAGTCGGCGCGAGCCGAGTGTTCTCCGTGCAGAAAATGTGCCCGCTGTCTCGCGCCCGCATTTCTCACAGACACTCCGAATCTCACGGGATTCGCCCCCGCTCGTTTTCTCTGCACAACCCGTCACAGAGAAGCTGAGCGCGGCCAGGCTGCCAGCTGTGATCAGCGCGCGCCTCGCACGCTGTAAACACAGCAGTGATTTAGTCGGCGCGAGCTGACAGTATTCTCAGTGTAGTAAATGTGCCCGCATTTAGTAATGTGCCCACATTCCCTCACACGCGCCGAATCCCACGGGATTCGCCCCGCTCGCTTTCTCTGCGCGTCCCGCCATAGAGAAGCTGAGCGCGGCCAGGCTGCCCGCTGTGATCAGCGCGCCCCCCGCCTCGAACGCTGTAAACACGGTGTTGTGTTCCCAGTACACAGGGGCTCTCGAGCCGCCGTCCTGCCGCGGCCAGAGCCCAGATTTCATTCTACCCCTAGCTATTCACGCAGATGCGTGGTCAAGGCTTCCCGGGTATCAGAATGGGTGTTGAACACTATAACGAGAGGCTGTTCGCTACAGTTCGCTCGACGCCCCCGCCGTTATACGGCGCGAGTCGAAACTACGGTGTAAAGCGAAGTGTTTCATCTACTTCGAGCCGAGATAGCGAAACTACTGAGAAAAGGGGCTATAGAACCTCTATCTCAGGGTGAAGGGGGCTTATACAGCAGATATTTTCTGGTACCGAAAAAAGATGGTGGGCTCAGACCCATTCTAGATCTGCGACTGCTGAACAGAACGCTTGTGAAGCGCCAGTTCAGAATGCTTACGACCAGGAAAATCCTCGCGCGAGTGCGCCAAGGAGACTGGTTCATGTCAATAGATCTGAAAGACGCCTATTTTCAAATACAAATAGCGTCCCATCACAGGCGATTCTTGAGATTCGCCTTCGAGGGCCAGGCATATCAATACACAGTCCTGCCGTTCAGCCTGTCCCTAGCACCCCGTACGTTCACGAAGTGCATGGACGCGGCCCTCGCCCCCCCTGAGACTTCGGGGCATGCGAGTTTTGAACTACTTGGACGATTGGCTGATTCTAGCTCGTTCACGAACGGAGCTCATAGAACACAGGGTCGCATTACTCGAGCACCTCGAGGAGCTGGGCCTTACAGTCAGTTGGGCGAAAAGCTCACTGCTCCCCAGTCGGAGAATTTCCTTTCTGGGAACAGTGTCAGACTCGCTATCCATGACAGCACGCCTGTCACCGGAGCGCGGATTGAATATTCAGCACGTCGCGAGATCCTTCCGCCACGGCTCTATAGTCCCGCTCAGAAGGTTTCAGAAAATGCTGGGTCTGATGGCCTCAGCAGCCTCCGTACTCCAGTTGGGCCTGCTCCGCATGCGCCCACTGCAGCTATGGCTAAAAGCACGAGTTCCCCCCCAGGGTGTGGACCGCAGGTCTATTTCGCCTCAGGGTCGACCTTCAGTGCATTTCGGCTCTGAAACCATGGAAAGCAACCGACTGGTATCAGTCAGGTGTGAGTCTGGGGGATCCCCTCGAGTGTGAAGGTGGTGTCTACGGACGCCTCCACTTCGGGGCAGGGAGCGCTGCTCGAGGGCAGACCGCTAGCTGGCCTATGGTCAGTACGGGAGAAGCTCCTTCACATAAACTGCTTGGAATTAATAGCAGTCGACAAAGCGCTACGGCGCTTCTGTCCCCAGATAAAAAGCCACCACGTACTGGTCCGGTCGGACAACATGTCAGTGGTGGCGTACATAAATCACCAGGGCGGCGTCAGGTCCCGAAACCTTTACAGGCTGACGGAACGCCTCCTGGTCTGGGCTCAGCACAACCTGCTCTCGCTGAGAGCGGCGCATGTGCCTGGTCACCTAAATGTGGGGCCAGACAGGCTGTCCAGAAACAACGTCCCAGCAGGAGAATGGTCTCTGCACCCGCAGACGATCCAGCTGCTGTGGGAAACGTTTGGCAAAGCGCAGGTGGACCTGTTCGCGTCCCAAGAAAACGCTCACTGCCCGAGATTCTTCTCGAAAAGCCGGGACGCGCTGGCCCATGTTTGGCCCCGCCGCCCCCTATATGCTTTTTCCCCCTGTCTCACTCCTGCCTCAGGTGTTGGAGCGAATCAGGAGGGAGGGATGCCCAGTGCTACTCATAGCTCCGCTCTGGACAAACCAGTCGTGGTTCCCTGTCCTGATGCAGCTGACCAGCGCTGCCCCATGGCCTTTACCGTTGAGGAGAGACCTCCTCTCTCAGGCGGGAGGCTCGATTTGGCATCCTCGCCCGGATTTGTGGTCCCTGCACGCAGGGGCCATCAACGGGTACCCGCTGACCTCCCAGAGGGAGTGTTAAACACGATCGCGCAGGCTAGAGCCCCGTCTACCAGACGGCTCTACACCTCGAAGTGGTCTGTGTTCTCTGCTTGGTGTCAAGCGCAGAGCTTTTCACCTGTAGACTGCGGGGTTACGGAAGTGCTTTCCTTCCTTCAGGAGCTACTGGATAAGGGCAGGACCCCTTCCACGCTCAAAGTATACGTGGCGGCCATAGCAACGTTTGTAAAACCGGTGTCTGGCCAGTCACTAGGAAAGAACGACTTAGTCGTGCGTTTCCTTAGAGGAGCTCGGAGGCTAAACCCTCCCAGGCCCCCTTCAGTCCCGACATGGGACCTTTCCACGGTCCTGGAGGCCATGAAAGGTGCCCCATTCGAGCCAATCCAGTCGTCAGACATGAAACACTTGTCTTCAAGACAGCGTTTCTTATGGCTCTCGCTTCAGTGAAGCGCGTAAGGGACTTGCAAGCGCTCTCAGTGAGCGCGTCATGCATGGAGTTTGGACCTAATGACTCTAAGGTCATACTCAAACCGAAGCACGGCTACGTGCCAAAATCCCTCAACACACCGTTCAGGGCCCAGGTGATTTCCCTGTCTGCCCTTCCGGTTCTCAATGAGGAGAAGGACGCGAGTCTCCTTTGCCCTGTTAGGGCACTAAGGGCTTATGTGTCCCGCTCGTCTGGTTTCAGACAGACTGAGCAGCTTTTCGTTTCGTTTGGCGGCCGTGCTAAGGGACTTGCCGCTTCGAAACAGAGCCTATCCAGATGGATAGTTGGTGCCATAGCGCTGGCTTACACTTCTAAGGGCCTACAGTGCCTTTGGGTGTTAGAGCGCACTCCACAAGAGGCATGGCCTCCTCGTGGGCATGGTCTAGCGGGGTTACCCTGCAAGATATTGTATGGCCGCGGGCTGGGCCTCGCCGTCTACATTTATAAAATACTATAACCTGGAGGTTCCCCGCCTTGCAAGCTAAGCTTTTGGCGGTATAAAGTTCAGTGCTATCTGCCCGCTGTGCGGCTCAGATACTGAGTTTGACCTGCGTATTGCTCACTGACCGGTACAGCAGCTCATTAAAATGTCGACACACTTGTGGCCACCCAGTTCAGGCTGAATGTTCACCCTGACGGTATGGTCTATTTGTCACATGATCAGCTCCTTCGGATGCTATTTACAGGAATGATGCTTCTAGCCTCTCTTCCCTCACTCTCTGTGAGTTTATGGTGATTATGCACTATACGCGCCCCGGGCTTCGGCCCCTGGGACTTTGGTGTTGGATCCCTACCAGCACGGCGTTTTGCATTGTGTTCCCCATAGCGTAAGATATTACGCAGTACGAGAGATACTCTCGTAAGAGAACGTACTCGGTTACTAACGTAACCTCGGTTCTCTCTAGAGAGGGAACGAGTACTGCGTATCTTGCCGTGCTTGGAATACGCTCTGGTTCGCTTCGGCGATGAAAACCAACGTAAGAGCAGCTATCGAGCCTAGATATGGGGCGAGACCACGCCCTTTCTGGCGGGACGTGACGATATGGGCGCGAAAGGCCCCCATTCGTCGTGACGTCACGCAGAGCCTCTCTCGATAGGCTGCTGCTATTGCCGCAGGGCAGCCAATAGGCGCGCGAGCTGTCTCGCCTATGTCTGCTTGCTGCTGCAAAGCGTTTTACATTAATAAAAAAATTAAGGATAATTTTTGGCTTCAATATCTCGTGGAAAAGAGTTTTCCCCATAGCGTAAGATATTACGCAGTACTCGTTCCCTCTCTAGAGAGAACCGAGGTTACGTTAGTAACCGAGTACGTTTTTGTGAGAAAACGAACAGTATTTATATAGTTTTTACCTCTTGTAAACACAGCCACGTCCAAGTGATCTGAGATCGCGAGCGCTTCTGTCTTTTCCGGAAAGCACCGGAAGTGAAACCTCGCGCGTGTTTTATAGCGGTTCTTGAATAATGTTGTTTCTAGCTAAAGTTAGTTTTGATTGATTCACTTCCGTCGAAATGATCATTCGTTATTAAATTAGGGGCCGCTAAGACGATGCCGTTCTCTCTAAACACAAACCTGTGATAAACGCTGATGGCGTTCACATGCGCATTAAGAATTTATTCTATAGTTATGTGCGTTTGAATATATGTGCGTAGGTTTGTAATTCGCTACAAACCATGCCTAAACAAACTACATGTCTTGCCTATAAATTTTGTTGCACACGTGAAATGCGTTAAAAAAATTCACATAAATAACAAACAACTAATTAACGTCGTTAATGCGCTATTTTTGACAGCCCTAGATTAAATACATATGTTCAAATTTGACTACATGCAGTCTGAGTATGTGTAGTCAGCTGTGTTTTTTTTTTTTTTTTTTTACTTTATTTTTGTACATTTAAACAAATTACAAAAACTAACTAAACATTCCTTGACAACCACAGTGGCCAAAATAAAATGAAAAAGAAAATACAAAAAATGTAAAACACTATATATTAAAATGGAAAAAAAAAGAGAAGAATGGCATTGAAAAAGTTTCTCACCAATCAGTTCACCCTCAATGTATATACTAATAGGTGTCTATCTTTGTATGAAAGTGTCCAGTTTCAGTTGGAGTTGGGCAGTCATATGTTCCATTCTATAAATAGATATAAGTTTTTTCTCTTCATTGACTCATTTTTGGTGTGTGTGGCTTCATTCAATTGATTGTTATTGTTTTCCGTGCACATAGTAGGAGGACATGCAGAATATATATCTGGTTTTGACTACAGAAGTCTTGGGGTATTCCTTCAAGCAAAAAATACAAGGGAGTAAAAGGCAGATCTACATGCATAATTTTCATAAGCTCAACCTTAACCCCTTGCCAAAATGTAACTAATTTTAGACATTCCTGTGGTGAGCGAAACGAGAATAGACAAAAACAGACTACGCCACCCTGGGAATTTCACCCAGGGAATGATTTTACTAGTTACCCAATTGCACTGGTATTAATACAATTAAGGACACAGGTACGTGCCCAATTCAGCCAAAAAGACAATGTTCAATTTTAAAGAAACACCTTTTATTTCAATCATTTAAAACAATATAAAACAGTCATCTCTCTGGGAAGAGAACAAAAAAAAAAACACAATAATTAAGTTATAAATGCTGAGGCTTACCAATGGAGAAGAAAGGAGTCAGAGGCAGTAAGAGATCCCAGGAAAAAAAAAAATCCCCCAGTAAACACACAAACACACCCCAGTGAACACAAATGCAAACAGGGAAGATAACAGCACTCCAGACGGGGACACTACCACCCAGACACCAATACCACCACCGGCTCTCAGCTACTGTAACAAAAAAATAAATAATAATAAAACACACACACACACACACACACACACACACACACACACACACACACACACACACACACACACACACTCCAACAAACATTAACCAAAAGAATACAAAAAATAACAAAGAAATCAATATTTTTCTTATCACAAACTATAAACAATAACTACCAGAACCCACAGGAACTGTTCTTTACAAGCCTCCGCAAAATGACGCTCCTCAGTTTTTAATATAGTCAGCGCAAAATACTTCAGTTCCCACGTGTCACTGATGAAATGTGCAGTTACTCCGAGGTAATTGTTGTTACTCACTGATGTCCAATGGTCTCCTCTCAGGGCGATATGATTTACTTGAGCCAAGACCTCTTTCCTTTTTTCTTTTTCGTTTTCATAGAGCTCGTGGATTTTCGTCATAACTGTGGCTCTTGACGGTGGCTTATAGGATGAGTCTTGAGACGCCACTTGCAAAACATCAAGGAAACCTGAGTCTTCTACAATGCTAATGGGTCTACAATCCTTTGCAATCCATTTTGCTATTGTGTTGGTCAAATTATCTGAGGTTGATTTTGTTAATGGCCTGCGAACATTCAGCGTGGTCTGGCCCAAACCACTTGCTGAACCTGACGGCCCAGCAAACGCATGTTTGGCGTTGACATGGTACCTCAAGCTTGAACAGCTCCGGTGAAATTAAAACTCCTTGTTACAAATCTTGCAAATAACCTTGTAATTGTTAAAGGGATAGTTCACTTTGGAATTAATTTTTGATATGTTTTAGCTTACCTCAAGGGCATCCAAGATGTAGGTGTCTTTGTGGCCGCAGTATTTTCCATTATGATATTTTTAGGTCAACCCGTTCTTGTCGGTCAGTCATATAATGCAGGCAATAGGGGTTCACCTTAAAAAGCATACACAGAGAAGTCCAAATTAAACATGATTTAATGATTCGTAAACGTAAGTACACATTGATGACCTAAGACACGAAACGAGTGGTTTTTGTGAGAAAACGAACAGTATTTATATAGTTTTTACCTCTTGTAAACACAGCCACGTCCAAGTGATCTGAGATCGCGAGCGCTTCTGTCTTTTCCGGAAAGCACCGGAAGTGAAACCTCGCGCGGTGTTTTATAGCGGTTCTTGAATAATGTTGTTTCTAGCTAAAGTTAGTTTTGATTGATTCACTTCCGTCGAAATGATCATTCGTTATTAAATTAGGGGCCGCTAAGACGATGCCGTTCTCTCTAAACACAAACCTGTGATAAACGCTGATGGCGTTCACATGCGCATTAAGAATTTATTCTATAGTTATGTGCGTTTGAATATATGTGCGTAGGTTTGTAATTCGCTACAAACCATGCCTAAACAAACTACATGTCTTGCCTATAAATTTTGTTGCACACGTGAAATGCGTTAAAAAAATTCACATAAATAACAAACAACTAATTAACGTCGTTAATGCGCTATTTTTGACAGCCCTAGATTAAATACATATGTTCAAATTTGACTACATGCAGTCTGAGTATGTGTAGTCAGCTGTGTTTTTTTTTTTTTTTTTACTTTATTTTTGTACATTTAAACAAATTACAAAAACTAACTAAACATTCCTTGACAACCACAGTGGCCAAAATAAAATGAAAAAGAAAATACAAAAAATGTAAAACACTATATATTAAAATGGAAAAAAAAAGAGAAGAATGGCATTGAAAAAGTTTCTCACCAATCAGTTCACCCTCAATGTATATACTAATAGGTGTCTATCTTTGTATGAAAGTGTCCAGTTTCAGTTGGAGTTGGGCAGTCATATGTTCCATTCTATAAATAGATATAAGTTTTTCTCTTCATTGACTCATTTTTGGTGTGTGTGGCTTCATTCAATTGATTGTTATTGTTTTCCGTGCACATAGTAGGAGGACATGCAGAATATATATCTGGTTTTGACTACAGAAGTCTTGGGGTATTCCTTCAAGCAAAAAATACAAGGGAGTAAAAGGCAGATCTACATGCATAATTTTCATAAGCTCAACCTTAACCCCTTGCCAAAATGTAACTAATTTTAGACATTCCTGTGGTGAGCGAAACGAGAATAGACAAAAACAGACTACGCCACCCTGGGAATTTCACCCAGGGAATGATTTTACTAGTTACCCAATTGCACTGGTATTAATACAATTAAGGACACAGGTACGTGCCCAATTCAGCCAAAAAGACAATGTTCAATTTTAAAGAAACACCTTTTATTTCAATCATTTAAAACAATATAAAACAGTCATCTCTCTGGGAAGAGAACAAAAAAAAACACAATAATTAAGTTATAAATGCTGAGGCTTACCAATGGAGAAGAAAGGAGTCAGAGGCAGTAAGAGATCCCAGGAAAAAAAAAAATCCCCCAGTAAACACACAAACACACCCCAGTGAACACAAATGCAAACAGGGAAGATAACAGCACTCCAGACGGGGACACTACCACCCAGACACCAATACCACCACCGGCTCTCAGCTACTGTAACAAAAAAAAAAAAATAATAAAACACACACACACACACACACACACACACACACACACACACACACACACACACACACACACACACACACACACACACACACACACACACACACACACACACACACACACACACACTCCAACAAACATTAACCAAAAGAATACAAAAAAATACAAAGAAATCAATATTTTTCTTATCACAAACTATAAACAATAACTACCAGAACCCACAATGGCTCTAAAGAGGCAGTAGAACAACAACAAAATAAGGAAATGTTTATAAATTCAGTATTCAGAGAAATCAAAACAAAGAATAAACTTATCACGAAATACAAACAATAACTGCCAAAACCAGCAATGGTTATAAAACGGCAGTATAAGGAAAACTAATATATATATATATATATATATATATATATATATATATATATATATATATATATATATATATATATATATATATATATATAAATCCAGTAATAAAAAAAAAAAGAAATCAAATGAAATATAAATACAATTTTAACTTAAATTGGAATCAAAACACACAAAACAAACAAAAAAAAAACTTCTTAAATCAACAAAATTATAATATAAAGCCCCAACCCCTTGAGCTATATTCAAATATCCGAAAAACAATAGCCCACATGAAACGAATGGCACATACTTTTACAGAAATTACAGACAGCCGTAACTACCCAGTGGCCGTAATAGCAAGGCGAGCGTACAGCGATCTACTCCAGTTGCTGATACAGTCCTCAGTAACGTTACTTGCACAAACGAAGCAGTGGCTCGGGCAAAGCGGTACGTATGCATAGACAAAACATGGAAGTGTATACAAAACAGTACAAAACATAGGCAAAAATGCACAATATAGCCGCCAGGCAAAAGCAAAACAGCAGCCAACGAATCGGTCCTGTGCAGCTAGCGATGATCTCCTGCTAAACTGGCCTCATTCCTGTTGGCTACTGTAAGGGGGTATACAGTCAAAGACCCAGAACCAGATATGAAGAATGAAGACCCGGAGTCAGAATTATAAAAAATTAAAGAAAAGTTTTACTGAAGATAGTTTGCAGTTTCATCAGCAGAAGTCAGCTTCAATACTCACACAGGAGTTCGTAGGCCGCCACGCTTACAGTTACAAAGATCACAGCAGTTATACCATTTTCAAGGTCTAAGCTACGTCATTGCTTACAGGTTGAATGGTTCTCATTGGCTTAGAAATAGATAAACACAGTAATTTTCCACACATATACAGATAGACTGAAGCCTATCTCCATCAATTATGCAGATGACACATTCGGACACACGTCATGACCTTCCAGGTCGCAGATTTGGGTTTGATGAGCGCCAGCATGTCTCGAACAACAATTCACTCAATCTCCAATAATGCCAGTGGTTCCTTAACCTGTAACCAAGAAGACTAACACACACACCGACACACAGCTTTTCCAAGGTTGGATTTTGCCAGGCTCTAACTATAAACAATGAGAGTCCTCTCAAAACAACAAGATAATGCGTTCTTTCTCTCAACTTTAGTCTAACTGGAAAGTAAGGTTTTA
This sequence comes from Chrosomus eos, assembly GCA_036326025.1. Classification (NCBI taxonomy): domain Eukaryota; kingdom Metazoa; phylum Chordata; class Actinopteri; order Cypriniformes; family Leuciscidae; genus Chrosomus; species Chrosomus eos. Next base: position 22,396,447 of record CM070824.1, on the reverse strand, counting down.
ACAAAGAAATGGTCCCTTAAACTATTCGCTTCAATGACCCCTATATGTTTTAACACATTGAAGACCTTTATCAAACACAAAACAAGTCCCTATTTTATTTCTGGAAGCTGGGATAAATAAGCAACACTGTTACTGCATTCAGATATCAAATACATACATTAAAGAATACATGAAAAGAATATTTCAGTAATTATACTGGTAACTTCTATAACAAAGTGAAATCTCAGAAGCCTAGAGAAATCATTCAACTCATTTTATATTTAGAAAGAAAAAAATTGATTAATAATTTGATTATAATTACTCATCATTACATATACATTGAAGCAGCAGTGGATTTCAATCCACCCCCATCACTACACAAAGAAAAATTACCATTAACCCCCAATTAATAAGAAACAAAATATAAATGAATCCTACGTCATCTGAGATACATACCCATCATTCAGACATACCCGAGTGAGAAAGCTCGACGAGTGCCCATGGCACTAATAATGCAGTATGTTCAGTGGTTCAATGAGTTGAACGACGCGATGAAAGCTTGTCCATCCGACCAGAGATCTACGAATGCAAGTAACCACATAGTACCAGTAACCAAGACAGCATGAAACAATGTTTGCACAGAGACAGCAAAGCCGCTACCCTACCACACACGAAGAGCGAGGCCAGGAAGCACAACACCACTTTCTGTCACCAATGAGCAAGAGGGTCAGAAGGGTTACTCGCTATTTATAGGACGGAGCTTCACACGGGGAGTGGCCAAAGGAACGCCAGTTCATTATACTAACTCATACTGCCACATTCCCAAAATATGTGTGGTCTCCTACTTTCCCACACTCCCTCCAACATTTCTCTGCTTCTGGGTTATCCACAAATTGTGATATCACCTGAGGTGTTCTAAAAAAAACCTGATTTATTGTTTTCCAGTCACTTTCCAGTTTATGACTGTTGATGCCCTTATGACATCCTGTGCATATGTTTATGTCACAGGTCGGGGGGCCAAGCCGGACTGCACCCACCCCTCAAACCCAGGACCACCCTGAAGAGCGTACCAGAGACAAGTGGAATTAAAATGAACAATATTTATTGAATAATAAAAAGGAAATTAAAAAGTCTTGACGCGAGTTTTATCCCTTTCCAGGAAGGGGGACCCGCTTTTGGACCCTAGAAATCAAGGGGTTCGACTGCCGTTCCAGCAGCAGGTAAGTGTCTGGGTAAGTCAAACTTCTTGGGTGTGATGCAGGCGGACAGATGGCTGGACCGGGACTAAGGACTAGAAGGGGACTCTTCCACCGGACAGGTGAGTGGCGGGTACGTATACCTCTCGAGAAGGCAAGCAGGTGGAGGGGCCTCACTGGAGGACAGGTGGGTAAATAGGTTGGTATGTTCTTGGGCAGTTGGTTGTTCCGAATATGGTCAGCACGGGGGCTGTGGGCCAGGAGAGAATTCCCTGCCAGTCAGGTGGGTAGCCGGGTACGTATTTCTCCTTCGGGCAGGGCACACTCCCGCGTCTTCGCTGGTGCGGGGTCCCTCGGGTCTCTTTCTCCTTCAGCAGGGTTCAGTCGTTAGCGGAGATATCCTCTACTCCAAAGACAGAGACAATTTTACAAGCTCACTCCCTTTACCGTGGGGCAAGGACTTACGGCTGGAGCAGATGGCTGTGCGGACACGATGTGGCCGGGGCGAACCTCTGCTGCAGACAGGTAGCACACAAGAAGACAGCAGCAGAAGAATCATCTAGTTGAACAGACAGAGCAATTTATACAGGTGCAGGCACACTCCTCTGTAGAATGGCGAATTGGGCTTACGGCTGGATTGTGTGGCTCTAAGCAGGCAGCGCTGAGGCTAGGACAGGTCCTTCCTTTAGACAGGCAGCAGCAGAAGAATCTTCTAGTTGAACAGACAGAGCAATTTATACAGGTGCGGGCACACTTCTCTGTAAGATGGAGAACCGGGCTTACGGCTGTAGGGTGTTGTTGTAAACAGACAGCACTGAGGCTAGGGTGTGTCCCTCCTTCAGACAGGCATCACACAAGAAGGCAGTAGCAGAATAATCATCTATTCAAATAGACAGAACAATTTATACGGGGCAAGCACAATTCTCTTCAGTATTGGAGCGGGGGCTTAATAGCCCGAGCGGGACATGCACATTCAACACTGAGGCTTCATTTAGCAAACACTGGGCGGGAATATTAACCGGAGAATACTGGCAGATATATATATTGTAACAGTCACCGCCTGTCACAGGGTTTCTTTCATTCAAATTATTGGTGCTATTTTCTTCCTAGCCACTAGGGGGATACAAGAGGGCACATTGTATGGGATAAAACAGGAAGCAGTAGAGTAAGTGCTAAGGTCTGTTTGATGCTGCTTCATGGTTGTTTGTTAACTATTTTCCAATCCTGTTTGAGAAACTGTTTGTTTCCTGCTCAAACGTAAGTTTAATTGTTTGTATGAAATGTTTGTATGAGCTTATGACGAATCTATTTAGTGTAATTGATATGTTTGATGTTTTTCTTGTAGAGGATTGGTTTGGGATGTAGCTACAGTAGGTTACCAACCAGAATAATACTTTCAACGCCGCCGCTTTGCCGCGACGGTGAAATTCGGGGTGTATTTGCTGCCTTTAACCGCTAAGAGGCGCTACAATCACAGACTTTGAAAAGTGTCCGTTTATTCTCTCTATTGCGTAATCTGCCGCTGCGTCGCGGCTCATTCAGAGCGATTGAAAGCTGGTAGCAGATGAATTTAAGTGAAATGTAGTTAAATAATTCATCACAATACTTAAATTAAATTGAATAAATAATGAAAACATTTCCATATAAAACATTGCAATAGAAACATATTAGGCTACATCAAGGCTTTGAAGAGTATAAGACGTTGACGTAACAGCGTACAGGCGGTAGCTCTGTGGTTAACGCAACGACACGGAGATCCAAAAGACCCAAGATCGAATCTCAATATAACACCATGTTGGCTGACAGCATTAATCTTTAACCGTTCTTGATGCTTAAATAGGTGACTCTTTATTTGCGAGTTTATTAACTGTTTATTTATTTAAAGTCAAGCGTTTTGTTTAATAATCAATGGCATATTACAACATTGCTACAGTAGAGCTGGGGGGTTGTTAGGGGGGGCTTCTTACATTCGCTTCATAAACACACGCACACTAGCACACACATGCAATCTTTTTTCTGCACCCGATGGATAGACTCATAATTTTCAAGCCCCACTGCCCCCATCGCCCCAACACAATGCTAATGAAATACGCAACAAGCTTAAAATGTTCCAATTTATTGAAGTAACAAGTAGGCTAGTATCTAAATACAAACTAAACAAACAAAAACAAAAATAGAGAAAATTAAAGTGCTGCTGTGTCAAAATGTTAAAAAAAGAAAAGAAGAGAAATCCATTTGGCAAGACAAAAAAAATAAAAAATTAAAATAGACATAACATAGGCTAATGTGTTTGATATGGGATTAAAATTATGGGCAGTGCATGAGACATAAACTAATGATTAATTATGTCAAAATTCCTTTGTTCCGATCAGAGCATGTGAGCATTTCTGGATATTCCTCGGCTCGCTCATTCCGCTCAGGGTCGCGCGCTCATGTTGTCTCCGACTAGTTTTTTTCTAGTCAACTAGTAGCCTAGTTGTTTATTTAAGCCATCAGTGGACAAATCACCCCTTTATATTGATTTAATAACTTAAATAGGCTATACAGGGTAATGAGTGAGTGTTATAAAGCTGCACCCAAGCGCACGAGCCGGCAATGGTGAATGTGTAAAAAAATAGCAAGGAGACATTTCATTGTTTATTAATAAACTGGTGTTTTCTGCGTCGCTGCAAAGATGAAGATGCGATGTAGACTCGCCATGAACGAATAAAGATATAAAGGCATAAAAAGGAAAAGTTCCTCCCGTTGGCGCGCCCAACCTGTCACTTCTCTAGGCTATTTCCCACCCATAGAGGGGCGCGCCCCACACTTTGAGCGGCAACTACCATCTGTAGTTAGGGGGGAGCCGGTGTTCTGTCTCTCCCTCTCTCTGCCGTGCAAGCGGCCGCGCGCTACACAGTTTGAACCTGTCTATGGTTTGAACTTGCATAATCACGTAGCCTTTCGAAAACCGGGACATTCATTGTCCCGGGAGAGTGCTTAAATTTCCCGGGACAGGTTATTAAAAAGGACAATCCCGGTAAAACCGGGACCGGTGGCAACCTAACTTGCATTTAGACTTTATTTCCATGCAAAAAAGAAACACACAATCTTATTCTTGCTACATTTTAAATTTGTTTTGCCAAAGAAATTGCAGCTAAATTAAAGAAACGGTACAAATCGAAAATAGTCCACAGCAACATAAATTAAAAACATGAGTTTTGCCTCTCTCGCGCTGGATCTCAGCAAGTTTATTTAGTCTCCCTTGCTCAAACATTCTTAAACTCTACAGAACCAGTTGAAACAACTGGATTGAACACTTCAATTTAAATTTGTGTGTGAAAACACTTTAAATAGGCTACAATAAATAAACTACAATATTTATAATTTAATCAAATATGGGGACACATCGAGAGATGTAGCCTATCCTTAAAATAATTTTGCCTTTGCCATCGGGCTGGCTATCCGACACTCTCCATATGAATGAGGAACATTAACACCTATTGTCTGTCCCTCCAAACCCCCCACATGCTCTCTGAGTCTGAGTCTGACTTAAAATAAGGAGAAGTCGCAATTCACACTTAAATCGCTCTAGCATTAGGCTATAAAAGTGTTGATAATGAAAGAATTAAATGATTTAAGCTACATGTTGTGGTATTTCTGTCATAAAAGTTTATTACTAAATATTTCATTATTTAAATAATTTAAGAAATAAAACTGGTTTGGGCCAGCTTTTTCCAAGCAAAACTAAATATAATCTTAAAACGCATGTTCATTTTGTTGTCATGAACAAAATGCTCAACTCAATATTAAATTCTACAGGGATCTTTGGGTCCAGGCATGTAAAATGTGAATTAGTTATTTTTTAAATTATTATTATTCAAATAAATATCGGTGCTTCGTGGTAGCCTACTGCTGATAAACTAAATAACATTTAGATAATAATTATGAACTTTAAATGAAACAATATAGCAACACTTCGACGAATAAATGATTTGATCTGTTTTTACATTTTAATTCAGGGCGATTTTAATTAAACGAGATTTTCACCTTGTCATTTTCTCATTGCGAGGCGCTCACAATCACATAAACATATTTGAGCAGATTCTCTGTAGCTCTCGTTTTCATATGGATTACATAATCAGATAACATTTATTAACCTAAATATTTAGACATTTAAAGGCTTTAGACATATCCGATTTCCTATCGTGTCTGAGCTGAGGCAAGTGGCTTTCGGTTTATTTTTGTGACGCGCAGTTCCCGGAGACCGAGAGAGACGACAGATAAACTTTTGTCATTAGCCTAAAAAAAGTTTACAGTTTTGAACGATGTAGGCTACTCTACTCTTATCTGTATGACCAAAAAAAATCACGTAGGCCTATAGCCTATTAAGTTATTTTAGCTGTTATGAGAAAAATAAATCAAATGAACGCGCTGCCTCGTTTGTCGAAAACTTTGCTTAAAACCATGTTTTTAAAAACTCTATAGGGAATACAACAAATATATATATATATAAGGCCTATATATCTTTTTTTTATACAAAACTGCTTTTGAACAATTGGTATTATTAGCTACAGATCTAAAGTCGTTCTGTTGGATAGCCTATTTGTTCCTTAGTGTAAAATGGAAATGCATGGTAATATTATTTTAGAAATATAAGCAAAAAATAATGGTGTAACAGAGTTTTAGAACTAAACAAATCTGCATTAATAGCCTAAAAATATATATATTTTTACATAAGTCCATGTTCGTTCGGGATTTGAACGCAGGTCTTCCGATTGATGAACCGTCATCTCTACCACTCGGCCATGTCGAAGCTCACTGAGAAAAGCCCAAACGTTTATGCAGTGTGTGTTCGCTCAAATGAGTGAGAATGTTTTGTTGTTAGCCTATTGTGAGTGTAGCCTACTTTACATGAATAAAATAGACCTTTTACAGTTTTAAAATATGATATCCTATCTGTATGACCAAAAATAACGAAGTAGGCTATAGCCTGTTATTTTAGCAGAAAAAGAAATTCAAGTGAATGCGGCGTTTGTCGAACTCTAATTCAATGGCAGAAGAAAACCCCATTTTAGAATACGCACTAGGCGTGGTGTGTCAAATACTTAATTATAAACTTCAATATTTCGTTCAAAACCACATCAAAACGCTTTGTGACATTTTAAAAAGCCGTGAATGTATTAATACAATTGGAACCAGGATCGTAACTGAAATGCGCTGCATGTTATCTCTCAATACAGGAGCAGAAGCGCTGGTTCAGATTTTATTGTTTGTTGTTTAAACGTGCGTGTTTTAGGCTATATTTAAAACATATATATATACTATATTTGATAAGGTCTATTTAGGGTAGGCCTATTCGCTATAGCCTACTGTGGAGGGGGGAAATCACCCACCGGCAAATCGCACCTTGCTTAACCATGTTTTTTAAAATTATTTCTGCATATGGAAAGAATTCCAGTCCTGCTGTCTGCTGTCCTGTCCGTGACGTTTTTTTTGTTTGTTTGTTTATTTTTTAACAGAACTGTTTTTGAAGACGTAAATTCAGTCAATCTGTTGGATGAGATTTGTTCCTTAGTGTAAAATGGAAATGCATGGTAATTATATAAAAAACATATTTATTCGGGTTTCGAACCTGTGTCTTTGTACTGTTTAAACCTTCAGCTCTACCACTCGACCACAAGCTCGGTTGTTCACGCGTCAGTGTGCCCACAAACGACAGATGCACTCTTCAATCTTCTCATTCCTCAATAGTTTAGCATCATTGATTGCACCTAATTTATTTTCACTGACTGCGAGATAGGCCTCCTTTAAATTTTGATTCATAAAATGTTCTGCTCTAAAAGTTTGCTATATTCTATTTAAAATGTAGGCTACTTTTACATACGTTTTGCTTTCGCTAAATGTCCCTTTGCGCCACCTGGCGGTCATTTCGCGAATGACTTAGAAATGCGACTGGTTTTTTTTTTGCCGCGGTGAATTCACCGCGGTAGACGCCGCGGCGGCAATAGGCATTCTGGTTGGCTACCTACTGTATTGCTCATCCGCTGTGAATACTGCTAAGCGGTTCTGACCGAATACCCTGCTTAGACTACTGAAGCATTTTTCTGCTTCGTTTGATGAGAGAAATAACGACTCACTAAGCATTGGACAACCTCCTTTATCTTCACGATTCACCTGGGCACCTATGTTCAAACTACAGATAAGACTGACATCTTGCAGTTACTGAACTATTGGAATTTGTGAACTGCAGAGTACTGTGTTTGACATTTCGAGACACCCACATGCATATACTTGTACATGATTGAAAACAATGAATTGATCTCTGTATACGGATGTATGTTTTGTGATATATTGGGGTGGTGGGATAATGAATGAGTAAACCTTTGAATATATGAAGAAAGAAACACTGCACTTGTTCATGGAAGAGTTTATTAGATCTTTGTCAACTGAGACCAATTGAGCATTGCACACAAAATTACCCCCTTTTTAAATATAGCTTGACCAGTGCAAAGAAGCTGGGATCGTTATAGATTGGTGGCCCGTACGGGGAGCTTGTGTGAATACTAATGTGAAAGGTCTATGTGGAGTTTGGGTATTGTATGAGGCTTGCATTGAGTAATAAAAATGTCGATATCATCACATGGGGCAGAGGATGAGCATGAACCTCCTGCCGATTTCACAGCTGGTCCGTTTGTGACTAGAAGAGACCCACTTCCCCTAAGAGATCTTATAAACACTTTTAGCGAGCTGTATCTTGACTCAGACAATGAAAATGGAGGTGATGATCAACCTGACATTCCCTTTCCTCCTCCTCCAGATGATATCATTGCTGATGCACATCTCACCGAACAGTTTAGTCAGGGCCTGACAGAGCGGGTTACAAACCTGGAGGGTGAAGTACAAAATTGCATACAAACATTAAGTCAATGTTGCTCGCAGACTACAGTGAACAATCAGTGTAAGCATCTGGAAGAGAAATTGAATTACAAAATTGAAAGGGAATGTGGAAGAGTTAAGCAGAGGTTGAGCTGACTATTCAAGATTTGGGAAAGTCAATGGTTGACTGTCTGAAGAGAAGAGATGCCCAAATCGATGCCAAACTTAAAAGTTATGCTCACGTCACATCTACTCCCGTTTCTCATCCAGTATCCAGATCAACTTACCACATAAGATCTCCCCAAATGACCAGTTTACCAGACAACTTTAATGATGTGTTTTATCGTCCACCTGTAAAAACGGAATTTCCTCAATTTGATTCTGATGATCCTGTCTCTTTTGTAGAACGATGTGAGGAGTATTTTGCAATTAGACCCCTCACAGATTCTGAAATCCTCGCATCCCTTACTTCTGTGCTAAAGGGTACGGCTAAGGACTGGTGGTTGGCTGAGAAAAGACATGTGAGTACCTGGGAACAGTTTAAGCAAGGATTTTTGCATGCTTTCCTTACAGATGATTATGAAGCTGAGGCCACAAAACGTCTTTTAGAAAGGAAACAAGGGTCCGGAGAATCTATTCGTGATTTTGCTTACCACTACCAAGCCCTTTGTTTGAGATGGAAGAAAGAGATGACAGAGAGAGAGATTGTTCAGGCCATTTTAAGAAATTGTAACCCTAGACTTGCAAGCTTATTGAGAGGAACTGTGAAAGAAGTGAGTGAGTTGGTGAGAACTGGAACACAAATTGAGAGAGATTTTGAAGAAGGAAAACGGTATTGGAGCCAGGTTAATGCCGAAACCCAGAAAAGAAAATCCCCATTTGAACGAGATTCTCTGCCTAAATCAGGTCCTTCCTCAACTCGCATTCTACAACCTTTGAGAAGTGAATCGCATTTGAAGACTCTGACTTTACCATTGTTGATCAGAGGAAGATACTTTCAAGCTCTGGTCGATACTGGAAGCTCCCTAACTCTGATACAGGAATCATGTTGGAGGCAGCTGGGGCATAAAGAACAGTTAAAATCAAGCCGGGGGCAAACTTTCAGTCAAGCCAATGGTCAAGTATTGCCTGCAATGGGAGTATGGAATTGTGAATGCGATCTACAAGGAAGAAAGTATGAAGTTGAGCTGTTTGTAATGAAAGATGAGGATCTCACAATACCCATGGTGCTAGGTCTGGATTTCCTGGTGGCCACTGGAATTAACTTGGATATTGTTAATGCTCTGTATACTTTACCTGCTACCAGTGATTATCAAGAAGAAACGTTTTCATTCTTGACTCCTCCTGCTAACGATACCTTGCTGTCACTGTTAATTGCATTACCTATTCCAGAAGAAACGACAGAAACCAGGCACTATATTCAACAGCTGGTCACCAATGCTGATACAAATTCCCTATACCAGTCACAACTTCATAATATACTCCAAGAATGGCCGACTGTCTGCACAAGTGAAATAGGACACACCAAGGTAGTTAAACATCGCATCATCACCACCAACGAGGTACCTGTTCGTAAGAGAGCTTACCATGTGTCACAAGAAAAACAAGCCTTCATTGATCAGGAGATTAAGTCGATGGTAGATAAGAAGATCATCCGTCCTTCATTTTCTCCTTGGGCTGCTCCTGTAGTATTAGTCCCAAAGAAAGATGGTGGACAAAGATTTTGTATTGATTTCAGAGGGCTCAACGCCAAGACGTATCTAGATGGGTATCCTATGCCTCAGATCCATGACATCCTTGAGTCAGTGCACGGAGCTGCATGTTTCAGTACCCTCGATCTTAAAAGTGGATATTGGCAAGTGGAGATGGACCTTGAAAGCATTCATAAAACTGCGTTTGTGACACAATCAGGACTATATGAATTTTTACGATTACCTTTTGGCCTTAAAAACTCAGCAGCTTCGTTCCAACGCCTTATGGAGTTTGTATTGAAGGAGCAGAAAGGAAAAAACTGTTTTGTGTACATTGATGACATTGTAGTGTACTCACAATCTGAGCAAGAGCATCTTATCCATCTGAGAGAAGTGTTGCAGTGTTTGCACAAGGCAGGTTTAACTTTGAATCTTCAAAAGTGCAACTTGATGCAGAAGTCATTGAAATTTCTTGGACATGTGATTAGCGTTGAAGGAATAAAAACCGATCAAGACAAGGTCAATGCAGTTAACCATTTCCCTGTACCAAAGTCTCTAAAGGAAGTGCAACGATTTCTGGGTATGGCAGGCTGGTACCACAGATTTGTTCCAAATTTCTCAGAGAAGGTTGCACCATTGCATGCACTGAAAAAGAAAGGAGCTACTTGGATGTGGACAGAAGAATGTCAGAATTCCTTTGAGTTGATTAAGGGTGAGTTGATTAGCGCACCAATCCTCATTGCCCCTGACTTGAGTAAACCATTCAAAGTCCAGACCGATGCGAGCGATCTTGGAGTTGGAGCTGTCCTGACCCAGGACATTGAGGGAGTGGAACATGTAGTGGCCTATGCTTCACGGCTTTTAAGAGGAGCTGAAAAATCATACTCCGTTTCGGAGAAGGAATGTTGTGCTGTGGTATGGGCAGTAGAAAAATGGAGGCCTTACCTAGAGGGACGGCCATTTGAAGTGATCACCGATCATGCTGCTCTTACCTGGGTCTTCAACCATCCAAAACCTTCATCTCGGTTGATACGCTGGGGCATTCGTCTGCAAGAGTTTGAATTCACTGTCAAGTACAGAAAAGGACAATGTAATATTGTTGCAGACACCCTTTCCCGTAGTTTCACTGAATCTTCATCACTCCATCTACTCACTCTGTCAAAACCTAAGGATTCTTCAAATGCCTTCGCAACTTTTCCCATAGAATGGTCAGATATTGACAAAGCCCAACAAGAGGATGCAGAAATTCAAGAACTTATGGCTGAAGTACAATCAACCTCGGTTACGGACCCTAATCGTATACACTATGTTACGAAGAATGGTTTTCTTTTCAGAAGCCTATCTCGAGGACCGGAAGGAGAAAAACTTCAACTTGTCATTCCTACTACTTTGAGAGCTGAATTTCTGAGATATGCTCACGACAATCCATTAAGTGGACATCTAGGCAGACTCAAGACGTTGCTGAGACTAGTGGATGTATGCTACTGGCCAACAATACGGTCTGATGTATGGAAGCATTGCAAGGAATGTCAGGTATGTCAAAAGTACAAACCGACCGTTTCGAAATTAGCTGGCCATATGCAGTCGACCCCGGTAGTGGAACCTGGGCATATGCTGGGTATTGACCTCATGGGGCCGTTCCCTAGAAGTCAGAAGCAGAACGAACATCTCCTCGTAGTAGTGGACTACTGCTCAAAATGGGTGGAGTTGTTTCCATTGCGAGTGGCTAAAGCTCCGCAAATTTCACGTATTCTGGTGGAAGAAATTTTCACCAGATGGGGCACTCCCAGGTACTTAGTTTCTGACCGAGGAACTCAATTCACTTCACAGCTCATCAGCTTAATCTGCAAACAATGGAATGTCATCCAGAAACTCACCACTACTGCGCACCCTCAGACCAATTTGACTGAACGAGTAAATCGAACACTCAAAACTATGATTGCCTCATATGTACAAGACCATCACCGCCATTGGGACAGGTGGTTAGCCGAATTCCGATTTGCCATCAATACGGCGTGGCAAGAAAGTACTGGATTCACCCCAGCCGAAGTCATGCTTGGTCGCAAATTGAAGGGACCTCTGGAAAGAGCTATTCTGAGACCCCCTGACCCAAACAGTCCAGCCTACCCTATCCTGGAAAAGTCAGAAGAACTGATTCGAACTGTGCAAAGGAATGTTGAGAGGGCCCAGAGCAAACAACGGAAGTATTATAATCTTCGTAGGAGACAGGCTCACTTTCAAGTGGGAGATATAGTATGGGTTCGTACACATCCTCTGTCTCGTGCTGTTGACGGTTTTATGGCTAAACTGGCTGCCAAATGGAAAGGTCCTGCTAAAGTGGTTAAATGTCTTGGCCCTGTTAACTACTCAATATCATTCATTGAACAGCCAGAGCAGGTAGATTCTTTCCATGTACAGAATTTGAAACCTTATTTTGGCAATATAGGAACAGTGTTAACATGAGGGGATGAATATGTAACAGTCACCGCCTGTCACAGGGTTTCTTTCATTCAAATTATTGGTGCTATTTTCTTCCTAGCCACTAGGGGGATACAAGAGGGCACATTGTATGGGATAAAACAGGAAGCAGTAGAGTAAGTGCTAAGGTCTGTTTGATGCTGCCTCATGGTTGTTTGTTAACTATTTTCCAATCCTGTTTGAGAAACTGTTTGTTTCCTGCTCAAACGTAAGTTTAATTGTTTGTATGAAATGTTTGTATGAGCTTATGACGAATCTATTTAGTGTAATTGATATGTTTGATGTTTTTCTTGTAGAGGATTGGTTTGGGATGTAGCTATTGCTCATCCGCTGTGAATACTGCTAAGCGGTTCTGACCGAATACCCTGCTTAGACTACTGAAGCATTTTTCTGCTTCGTTTGATGAGAGAAATAACGACTCACTAAGCATTGGACAACCTCCTTTATCTTCACGATTCACCTGGGCACCTATGTTCAAACTACAGATAAGACTGACATCTTGCAGTTACTGAACTATTGGACTTTGTGAACTGCAGAGTACTGTGTTGGACATTTCGAGACACCCACATGCATATACTTGTACATGATTGAAAACAATGAATTGATCTCTGTATACGGATGTATGTTTTGTGATATATTGGGGTGGTGGGATAATGAATGAGTAAACCTTTGAATATATGAAGAAAGAAACACTGCACTTGTTCATGGAAGAGTTTATTAGATCTTTGTCAACTGAGACCAATTGAGCATTGCACACAAAATTACCCCCTTTTTAAATATAGCTTGACCAGTGCAAAGAAGCTGGGATCGTTATAAATATATATATATATATATATATATATATATATATATATATATATATATATATATAATATATATATATATATATACATACACTTCCGTTCAAAAGTTTGGGGTCACCCAAACAATTTTGTGTTTTCCTGAAAAGTCACTTATTCACCACCATACATTGTGAAATGAATAGAAAATAGAGTCAAGACATTGACAAGGTTAGAAATAATGATTTGTATTTGAAATAAGATTTTTTTTACATCAAACTTTGCTTTCGTCAAAGAATCCTCCATTTGCAGCAATTACAGCATTGCAGACCTTTGACATTCTAGCTGTTAATTTGTTGAGGTAATCTGGAGAAATTGCACCCCACGCTTCCAGCAGCAGCTCCCACAAAGTTGGATGGTGGATGGCACTTCTTGCGTACCATACGGTCAAGCTGCTCCCACAAAAGCTGAATGGGGTTCAGATCTGGTGACTGCGCTGGCCACTCCATTACCGATAGAATACCAGCTGCCTGCTTCTGCTCTAAATAGTTCTTGCACAATTTGGAGGTGTGTTTAGGGTCATTGTCCTGTTTTAGGATGAAATTCTATCCAATCAAGCGCTGTCCACTGGGTATGGCATGGCGTTGCAAAATGGAGTGATAGCCTTCCTTATTCAGAATCCCATTTACCCTGTACAATTCTCCCACCTTACCAGCACCAAAGCAACCCCAGACCATCACATTACCTCCACCATGCTTAACAGATGGCGTCAGGCATTCTTGCAGCATCTTTTCATTAGTTCTGCGTCTTACAAACGTTCTTCTTTGTGATCCAAACACCTCAAACTTGGATTCATCCGACCACAACACTTTTTTCCAGTCTTCCTCTGTCCAATGTCTGTGTTCTTTTGCCCATCTTAATCTTTTTCTTTTATTGGCCAGTCTCAGATATGGCTTTTTCTTTGCCACTTTGCCCTGAAGCCCAGAATCCCGCTGCCGCCTCTTCACTGTAGATGTTGACACTGGTGTTTTGCGGGTACTATTTAATGAAGATGCCAGTTGGGGACCTGTAAGGCGTCTGTTTCTCAAACTAGAGACTCTAATGTACTCATCTTCTTGCTCAGTTGTGCAACACGGCCTCCCACTTCTTTTTCTACTCTGGTTAGAGCCTGTTTGTGCTTTCCTCTAAAGGGAGTAGTACACACCGTTGTAGGAAATCTTCAATTTCTTAGCAATTTCTCACATGGAATAGCCTTCATTTCTAAGAACAAGAATAGACTGCCGAGTTTCAGATGAAAGTTCTCTTTTTCTGGCCATTTTGAGCATTTAATTGACCCCACAAATGTGATGCTCCAGAAACTCAATCTGCTCAAAGGAAAGTCAGCGGTGTAGCTTCTGTAACGACCTAAACTGTTTTCAGATGTGTGAACATGATTGCACAAGGGTTCTCTTACGAGAATATCTCTCGTACTGCGTAATATCTTACGCTATGGGGAAACACTCTTTCCTCGAGATATTGAAGCCAAAAATTATCCTTAATTTTTTTAATCATGCAAAACGCTTTTGCAGCAGCAAGCAGACAAGGGCGAGACAGCTCGCGCGCCCATTGGCTGCCTCGCTGGAAAAGCTGCAGCCTATCGAGTGAAGGCACTGCGTGACGTAATGACGAATGAAGACGCTTCGCGCTCATTTCGTCATGTCCCGCCAGTATAGGCGTGGTCTCGCCCTCTAAATACCCCTCGATAGCTGTATTTCTCTGATTTTTCATTCTTCACGCGAAGCTCACGCATCGCGGGATCCAGAGTGAGAAGCCGCGCCGTTGACTTGTAGCCTTCTCAGCGGGACGTGCCATCTTCTGAAGTCGCTGGCCCAGCCGCCTTCAACTGCCGTACCTGCTGCGCTTTCCGGCGTACTATATCCTTTTACTCTGCTAAGTGTGTGTGTGTGTTTGCTTACGTGACGCAACACCCATTTCTACTGTTCTAAAAGAGCTGCGTCTTTTTAAAGATGCCTTCCTGTGGTTCTTGCCGAGCCCCACTCAGCGACGAGGACCGCCACGTCATCTGCGTGTCCTGCCTGGGTGAGGATCACGCGGCCACCGCGCTCGCTGACGGCGGATGCCATCATATTGAACGCTTGCCCATGGTGACTCTGCGGACTCGCCTAGCTTCGTTCTCCGAGCCCGCATCCCAGCCCGCCGTGATGCCGCGCCGCAAGAAGCGCCGCGCCCTGCGCGCGCCCGAGCTATTTCCAGCCCGCCAAAGCTCGCCGGTTTGCCCGCCAGCTTCGCCGGCTTCGCTCGAGTCGCTCCCAGACGGACAGCGGCCGCCGTCTGCCGCCGCGTCCGCACTTGAGCTCGACAAACTTACGGAGACGGCATTGAAACTGAGCCGATGCGTCCGCTCTCTCAAGCCGTGGATTACATCGGCCTGAATGGTGAGATACATTTGTGGCTAACGCTATCCGAGATGACGGAAGCTGAGCGCTCCGTGTTCCTCGACGTTCTCGCTCTGCTGGACGCCGCCCCCCTCAGCGCGGGCCCCGGCCGAGGATTGAGATAAAGCCCGAGGTCTCAAGGCCTTCCTAGTCTCTCTAGGAAAGCGACGGTGTTCAGTTCCCGCTGCGGCCGGACTTTCACCAAAACTTCTCGCTCGTTCAGTTCCAAGCAATGTGACTGTTCCAGTGTATTTCGCAGTGAGCAAGCTGGTTCCACAGCCCGCTTGCCTGCGCACAAAAGCCGTTTCTATGGCTACCCAGATAAATCCAATAAAGAGTGCATTTTCTGGTGTTCCGGCCACGGCCGATGGTGTTACGAGTGTTGTAAGAATGCCCACGTCCCAGTGCCCATTCCCACACCCAGACACAGCCCGCCACGGTGCAGGGCTAGCACAAATAAAACCAACTCATGTTGGTTGTGCAGAAAATGTAGTGAACGCGCCCATACAATGCCCGCTTACACTACACGATGCGTGTCCCTTGGTTTCTGTAAAAACGAAACTAACACACATTTAGTCGGCGCGAGCCGACAGTGTTCTCAGTGCAGTAAATGTGCCCGCTGTTCCGCATTTCCTCACTAACACGCCGAATCCCACGGGATTCACCCCCGCTCGCTTTCTATGCACAACCCGTCACAGAAAAGCTGAGCGCGGCCAGGCTGCCCGCTGTGATTAGCGCGCACCTCGCACGCTGTGAACACAGCGTTGATTCAGTCGCCGCGAGCCGAGTATTCTCCGTGCAGAAAATGTGCCCGCTGTCTCGCGCCCGCATTTCTCACAGACACTCCGAATCTCACGGGATTCACCCCCGCTCGTCTTCTCTGCACAACCCGTCACAGAGAAGCTGAGCGCGGCCAGGCTGCCGGCTTTGATCAGCGCGCGCCTGCCCGCTGTGATTAGCGCGCACCTCGCACGCTGTGAACACAGCGTTGATTCAGTCGGCGCGAGCCGAGTATTCTCCGTGCAGAAAATGTGCCCGCTGTCTCGCGCCCGCATTTCTCACAGACACTCCGAATCTCACGGGATTCACCCCCGCTCGTCTTCTCTGCACAACCTGTCACAGAGAAGCTGAGCGCGGCCAGGCTGCCGGCTTTGATCAGCGCGCGCCTCGCACGCTGTATACACAGCAGTGATTTAGTCGCGCGAGCTGACAGTATTCTCAGTGTAGTAAATGTGCCGCATTAGTAAATGTGCCCACATTCCCTCACACGCGCCGAATCCCACAGGATTCGCCCCGCTCGCTTTCTCTGCGCGTCCCGCCATAGAGAAGCTGAGCGCGGCCAGGCTGCCCGCTGTGATCAGCGCGCCCCCCGCCTCGAACGCTGTAAACACGGTGCTGTGTTCCCAGTACACAGGGGCTCTCGAGCCGCCGTCCTGCCGCGGCCAGAGCCCAGATTTCATTCTACCCCTAGCTATTCACGCAGATGCGTGGTCAAGGCTTCCCGGGGTATCAGAATGGGTGTTGAACACTATAACGAGAGGCTGTTCGCTACAGTTCGCTCGACGCCCCCGCCGTTATACGGCGCGAGTCGAAACTACGGTGTATAGCGAAGTGTTTCATCTACTTCGAGCCGAGATAGCGAAACTACTGAGAAAAGGGGCTATAGAACCTCTAACTCAGGGCGAAGGGGGCTTATACAGCAGATATTTTCTGGTACTGAAAAAAGATGGTGGGCTCAGACCCATTCTAGATCTGCGACTGCTGAACAGAACGCTCGGGAAGCGCCAGTTCAGAATGCTTACGACCAGGAAAATCCTCGCGCAAGTGCGCCAAGGAGACTGGTTCATGTCAACAGATCTGAAAGACGCCTATTTTCAAATACAAATAGCGCCCCATCACAGGCGATTCTTGAGATTCGCCTTCGAGGGCCAGGCATATCAATACACAGTCCTGCCGTTCGGCCTGTCCATAGCACCCCGTACGTTCACGTAGTGCATGGACGCGGCCCTCGCCCCCCTGAGACTTCGGGGCATGCGAGTTTTGAACTACTTGGACGATTGGCTGATTCTAGCTCGTTCACGAACGGAGCTCATAGAACACAGGGCCGCATTACTCGAGCACCTCGAGGAGCTGGGCCTTACAGTCAATTGGGCGAAAAGCTCACTGCTCCCCAGTCGGAGAATTTCCTTCTGGGAACAGTGTTGGACTCGCTATCCATGACAGCACGCCTGTCACCGGAGCGCGGATTGAATATTCAGCACGTCGCGAGATCCTTCCGCCACGGCTCTATAGTCCCGCTCAGCAGGTTTCAGAAAATGCTGGGTCTGATGGCCTCAGCAGCCTCCGTACTCCAGTTGGGCCTGCTCCGCATGTGCCCACTGCAGCTATGGCTAAAAGCACGAGTTCCCCCAGGGCGTGGACCGCGGGTCTATTTCGCCTCAGGGTCGACCTTCAGTGCGTTTCAGCTCTGGAACCGTGGAAAGTGACCGACTGGTATCAGTCAGGTGTGAGTCTGGGGATCGCCTCGGGTGTGACGGTGGTGTCTACGGACGCCTCCACATCGGGCGGGGAGCATCGGGTCCACACGCCTTTGCAGGCTGGCGGAACCCCTCTTGGTCTGGGCCCAGCGCAACCTCCTTTCTCTGAAAGCGGCGCACGTGCCTGGGCACCTGAATACGGGTCCAGACAAGCTGTCCAGAGACAACGTCCCGACAGGAGAATGGTCGCTGCATCCGCAGACGGTCCAGCTGCTGTGGGAGACGTTTGGCAGAGCGCAGGTGGACCTGTTCGCGTCCCGCGAGAACGCTCACTGCCCAGTATTCTTCTTGAAAAGCAGGGACGCGCTGGCCCATGCTTGACCCAGCGGTCCCCTGTATGCTTTTCCCCCTGTCTCGCTCCTGCCTCAGGTGTTGGAACGGATCAGGGAAAATGGATGCCCAGTGCTGCTTGTAGCTCCGCTCTGGACGAACCAGGCTTGGTTTCCGGTCCTGATGCGGATGGCCAGCACTGCCCCGTGGCCTGTACCGTTGAGGAGAGATCTCCTCTCTCAGGCGGAGGGCTCGATTTGGCATCCTCGCCCGGAACTGTGGTCCCTGCACGCATGGGCCATCAGCGGGTACCCGCTAGCCTCCCGGAAGGAGTGTTAAACACGATCGCGCAGGCTAGAGCTCCGTCTACCAGACGGCTCTATGCCTCGAAATGGTCGGTGTTCTCTACTTGGTGTCGAGCCCGTGGCTTTTCACCTGTGGACTGCGGGGTTAAGGAAGTGCTTGTCTTCCTTCAGGAGCTGATGGATAAGGGAAGGACCCCATCCACGCTCAAAGTTTACCCCATCCACGCTCAAAGTTTACGTGGCGGCCATAGCACCGTTTGCTAAACCGGTGTCTGGCCAGTCACTGGGGAAAAACGACTTAGTCGTGCGTTTCCTACGAGGAGCTCGGAGGTTAAACCCTCCCAGGCCCCCTTCAGTCCCGGCTTGGGACCTTTCCACGGTCTTGGAGGCCATGAAAGGCGCCCCGTTTGAGCCGATCCAGCTGCCGGACATGAAGCACCTGTCCCTTAGGACGGTGTTTCTATTGGCTCTCGCTTCAGTGAAGCGTGTAGGGGACTTACAGGCGCTTTCTGTAAGCGCGTCATGTCTGGAGTTTGGGCCTAACGACTCAAAGGTCGAACTCAAACCGAGGCACGGCTACGTGCCGAAATCCCTCAATACACCGTTTAGGGCCCAGGTAATTTCCCTGTCAGCCCTTCCGGTTCTCGATGAGGAGAGGGACGCGAGTCTCCTTGCCCTGTCAGGGCGTTAAGGGCTTATGTGTCCCGCTCGTCTGAGCTCAGGCAGATCGAGCAGCTTTTCGTTTTGTTTGGCGGCCGTTCTAAGGGACTCGCCGCCTCAAAACAGAGCCTATCCAGATGGATAGTGGATGCCATAGCGCTGGCTTACACTTCCAAGGGCCTGCGGTGCCCATTGGGTGTCAAAGCGCACTCCACAAGAGGCGTGGCCTCGTCGTGGGCATGGTATAGCGGGGTCTCCCTGCAGGATATCTGTACGGCTGCGGGCTGGGCCTCGCCGTCGACATTTATCAAGTACTATAACCTGGAGGTGCCCGCCTTACAAGCTAAGCTTTTGGCGGTCTGAACTTCGGGCTTATCGGCCGCCAATGCGGCTATGTTGCCCTTACGGGTCGGTACCCCTACGGGACTTTTATGAAGGAGTGATGCTTCTAGCCTCTCCTCCTCTACTCTATGTGAGTTATGGTGATTATGCACTAGATGTGCCCCGGGCTTGGCCCCGGGACTCTGGTGTTGGATCCCTGTCCGCACGGCGTTTTGTATGGGGTCCCCATAGCGTAAGATATTACGCAGTACGAGAGATACTCTCGTAAGAGAACGTACTCGGTTACTAACGTAACCTCGGTTCTCTCTAGAGAGGGAACGAGTACTGCGCATCTTGCCGTGCTTGAACTATGCTCTGGTTCGCTTCGGTGTACAAAATCAGAGAAATACAGCTATCGAGGGGTATTTAGAGGGCGAGACCACGCCTATACTGGCGGGACATGACGAAATGAGCGCGAAGCGTCTTCATTCGTCATTACGTCACGCAGTGCCTTCACTCGATAGGCTGCAGCTTTTCCAGCGAGGCAGCCAATGGGCGCGCGAGCTGTCTCGCCCTTGTCTGCTTGCTGCTGCAAAAGCGTTTTGCATGATTAAAAAAATTAAGGATAATTTTTGGCTTCAATATCTCGAGGAAAGAGTGTTTCCCCATAGCGTAAGATATTACGCAGTACTCCTGTCATGAATTTCAGGAACGAACCCAATCGCAGACAGTATGCACAAACATGGAGTTTATTGAGGTACAAAACAGAAAACAAAACCCACGAGGGGGCAAAACAAGACTAGAGGCAACGAGCAAGACTAAGACTAGATAAATAAAGACTTGACATAAGACTAGACAGATAGAAAACAAACAGCTACACAAACTTACAAATTCTCTTATAAGATACAGACAAAGTACTCACAGAGAGTAATACGCAGTTTTGACAATGAACCGACACAGGACAGCAAACACAAGGGAATGATATAGGGGAACACTAATGACAAGGACAGGTGAAACTGACTAGACAATAATGACAAGACGAGGATAACAAGGGGGTGGGGTAACATAACGAGACAACACAAGCACATGGCCCAAACAATTGGCCATGCGCTTGTACACAAAACATGATTCTGTCATGATCCTGCCTCACGACCAGGGAAAAATCAAGAACACTTAGGCAGAATCATGACAGAACCCCCACCTTAAGGAGCGGCTACCAGACGCTCCTCAAGGGGACATTAGACACGGGACATGACAGACTGTGACATCGACACAAACCAACAAAACATGACAAATAACAGTAACGGCAAACACGAAAAGACAACAACAGGATTAGGATGAAACATTAAAAACAACAAACAAGGAAGAGGTGGTGGAGGAAACACAGAGTTCATGGGGGGTGGTCCAGGGTGGATGGGTGTGCTAGGGATCTTAGGTCCACGGGATGAGGGCTTGGGATGAGGATTCCGGGCGGACTTGGGTGGGGGCACACGAGGAGAAGCCATAGGGGAACCAGACTGAGACAGGGTGACACGTGGAGAAGCGCTGGGGGAACTTGACTGGGACGGGGTCGGAGACGGCACAGGACAAAAGACAAGGAGAGAACTGGGCGACAGAGGGGCGGAGACGGGCAACAATGTGGCTGGTCGCGGAGCCACCACAAAGGGATCAGTGTACCCTGTAGCAGAAACAGAGCCAGCGCTCTTTCCCTCAGACTCCGATGAAGCGTTCATATCGAACTCGGAAGCGCTGTCTGCAGCGGGCTCTGTGACGACTGCAGCGGGCTCTGTGACGACTGCAGCGGGCTCTGTGACGACTGCAGCGGGCTCTGTGACGACTGCAGCGGGCTCTGTGGCGACTGCAGCGGGCTCTGTGACGACTGCAGCGGGCTCTGTGACGACTGCAGCGCTCTGGACGACTGCAGCGGCTCTGTGACAGCCTTCTTCCTCCTCCTCTTTCTCCTTGGCCGTGGAGCAGAGGCCATGGCCAGACCTGCGGCCGGTTGGGGAAGCACAGCAGGGACCATGACCGGCGAAGGAAGGACAAACTCGGGCAGCGTAGACTCCGGTGAGGACGACTCCGACGGAGAATCCCACGAATTCCGTCTCCCTCGTCTGCCACGAAGATCAACGGGTGTCTCAGGAGCCAGGGTGGAACTGGCCTGGTCCCCAAGCGTCACGACACCCATCATTAGACCCTCAGAAATCACTGGAAGCATGGCAGACGAAAACCTTGAGGAACTCATTGACTCTCTCCGAGACAAGCAATCCACCACTGCTCGAAATGGGCGAAGAGTAAGCGACTCCCGTTCAGACAGAGGAGGTGGAGAGTTGAGACCGGCGATGAAGTAGCGAGAGACCAGGACCTCAGGCAGGAAGAATCTCTTCTCTTCTACGACTTGTGCATACCTCTTCAGGGACAACTCACCCTGGGGAGGGAATGGAAGTCTTCCAGCTCTACTATCAGCGATGGTCGACTGCCACCATAGTTCTTGGTCAGTAGGTTGTGGTCTTGCGGGGGAAGACATACAGTCTGCTGGGTCCTTCTTTGGTCGGTTCATTCTGTCATGAATTTCAGGAACGAACCCAATCGCAGACAGTATGCACAAACATGGAGTTTATTGAGGTACAAAACAGAAAACAAAACCCACGAGGGGGCAAAACAAGACTAGAGGCAACGAGCAAGACTAAGACTAGATAAATAAAGACTTGACATAAGACTAGACAGATAGAAAACAAACAGCTACACAAACTTACAAATTCTCTTATAAGATACAGACAAAGTACTCACAGAGAGTAATACGCAGTTTTGACAATGAACCGACACAGGACAGCAAACACAAGGGAATGATATAGGGGAACACTAATGACAAGGACAGGTGAAACTGACTAGACAATAATGACAAGACGAGGATAACAAGGGGGTGGGGTAACATAATGAGACAACACAAGCACATGGCCCAAACAATTGGCCATGCGCTTGTACACAAAACATGATTCTGTCATGATCCTGCCTCACGACCAGGGAAAAATCAAGAACACTTAGGCAGAATCATGACAACTCGTTCCCTCTCTAGAGAGAACCGAGGTTACGTTAGTAACCGAGTACGTTTTCTAATCATCAATTAGCCTTCTGAGCCAATGAGCAAACACATTGTACCATTAGAACACTGGAGTGATAGTTGCTGGAAATGGGCCTCTATACACCTATGTAGATATTGCACCAAAAACCAGACATTTGCAGCTAGAATATTTACAACATTAGCAATGTATAGAGTGTATTTCTTTAAAGTTAAGACTAGTTTAAAGTTATCTTCATTGAAAAGTACAGTGCTTTTCCTTCAAAAATAAGGACATTTCAATGTGACCCCAAACTTTGAACGGTAGTGTATATACATATATATATATATTATATATATATATATATATATATATATATATATATATATATATATATACATACAATCACACACACACACACACACACACACACACACACACACACACACACACACACACACACACACACACACACACACACACACCACACACACACATCCACACACTGCAACTTCACGTCAAGTCCAACACTGTGTGACACTTCAATTCAGGCACTGCATATCCACTCTCACTCTCAGTGCAATAAGGCCAGCACTTATTGCAGGATCACAAAAAAATGCGCCATTTTGTTGATTTTGCGTTGTATTCAGCTATCGCGGAATCGCAAAAAACTGGAGGGACTGATCTTTTAATGACTTCATCATGTGTGTGGCCCCTCAACTAAAGTGGTGACTTGGTCCTTCGAAACACTAATGAACAATCAGATTCACAATATTGTGAAAACCTTTTCACAATATTCTAATTTTTAATTTGGGGTTTTCATAAGCTGTAAGCCATAATCATCAAAATTATAACAAATATAGACTTGAAATAGGCTATCTAACTTTGCATGTAATTAGTCCATACCATATATTATTTTCACCTTTTAAGCTGAATTACTAAAATAAATAACCTTTTGCACGATATTCTAATTTCTAAATTCTAGTTTCACCTGTACATTAAAAGGTGACTCCTTACTCTAAAACATTTTTTTTTCTTTTTTGTAAAACAGCTTTATGATTTTGTAAAGAGTTTTCAGATACAGGCACTTAAAATAAAGTTCATGGTGTATGTACTGAATTCCTTCTCAGCTCTTCCCAGTTATAGCTGTTGATTTAACTGGTTTACTGTTTAAGAATAAAGCAGTAAAGTTAAGATCAAAGTCCATTTGTGTCCACATTGTACATTGTTTGCAAAGGCTTGAACTTTCATGTACATATCCATGTCATTTCACACGTATGCCACCATTAATAGTACATTATTTATCAGTGTTTCAAAGGACCAAGTCGCCACTTTAGTTGAGGGGCCACAGTCACACATGACGAAGTCATTAAAAGATTGAGAATTCTTGAAACGTTGAATTTGTGTTAGTTACTGATGATTCATGAGATATTAATGCATGAATTCATGCCTAATCCATGCATGAATTTATACATGAATTCATGATAATTCATGTAAACCCATTTGATTCAGTGTAATAAGATTTTGGAGGTCAAAACATTTACATAAGAAAAGTTTTATGTTGATTGTTGCATTGAAAATCTTTAGTTGGTTCAACAACTAAAGTGTTAATATTAACACTAGAAGTGCCAAAATTCCATAACTACTAGAACTGCCACGGCCCACAAGCGATCATTTTGATCCCTAGATTCCAAACCTATAACTTAATGATAAATACCATTAGAGATTAATGGATTAATGCATAAAAACAAAACAACACCAAACTGTACATTAAAACTTAATTATACATTTATAAATAATAATATCATTAGTAGCCTACCGTGATTATCGCATATTCAAAACAGATAGGCTATATTTTCAAATCCATTCAACATAACTCAGAACAAGATAATAACAACTAAAAGTATCTTATTTAGATATTCTGTTGACAGTGAGAGTGACAAAGGTCAACCAGGGGGAATGTAACAAAAGAATAGCGTGAAATTCAGTGTGGTCAATATGACCGTCTATGGACGAAAGGTAAATATGAAGAGTTTGGTTCCAAAACGCAATAAATCCATTTTGATCATTTTGATCAACATGTGTTTTTTTACCAAGAAAGTGGAAAGATGAAAACCACTATTTTCTGTTTCAAACTTCCACATAGCATTTGTAGGTTATAATAACAAAAAACAAATAATCCAGGTTTTGATTTTCAAAGATTTATTATTAAAACGGGTTATTTTTCCCCCAAAATGCAATAAATCCATTACATTTTTTTTTCAAAATGCAATTAATCCATTGAATCAATATAAAAGTTATTTTTCATATTGAAACTGTTGAAAATACACAACAAAGTAAGTTTATTAGTATAATAATATTAGTATAATATCTTTAGTACGTTTTCACAGACAAAAACACGTAGGCTACTTTCACAAAGATTCACAAATTTTTGACTGGCGATCAACTGTAAAATGGCTTGGTCCTGCTCGGTTTTCATTGACTTTGAATAAAACAATTGAACGTCTGGTAACACTTTATTTTGATGGTCCCTTTTGAACATTCTGGTGACTATAAGTAACTTTTCAACTACACATCAACTAACTCTCATTAGAGTATTAGTAGACTGTCTGCTTAAAGGGTACCTATTATGGAATTTTGAAAATTACCCTTCATGTAGTGTGTAACATATATCTAAGTGAACTAAAACATCCTGCAAAGTTTTAAATATGAAAGTTCACCGTATACAAAGTTATTGTCTCTCAAAAGTAAGAGTCGACTCTGAGTTGCTGATATGAATTGATAGATGAATGATGCTTTCTCTCTAGCTTTGAGACGTCACAAAGACAAGTTATTTGAATAAGATACGCCCACTCATTGCGTGCGCCGCAGACAGCAGAGCAGTGAAACTTGACAACATCATGTCGACCAGACGCACTGTTCTGAAGTGCGAATCAAAAGAGAACTTTTTTTTTCACTGCCCAGGGACGAGCATGTGAAGAATCAGTGGCTAGAGTTTATATTTACAACTGTACCCGAACCTTGAGCTGTGTTCGCGTCATTTTAATGAGGATTCCTTTACAAACATAAATGCTTTCAAGTGTGGATTCGCGAGTCGGTTAATAGCCTAAGGAAGGTTCAGTACCAGTTTTATTTGGATCGGCTTCATCCTCCGAATCACAACCTGCAAGTACTATTAATAATTTTTGCTTTTATGGGTTTTGTAGCATGCTCAATATGTATGTGTGTGTGTTGTTTAAGTTACGCTCAGCGCAGCATCTAGGTCTAACTTAGGTCTCTAGGCGCAGCTTCTAGGTTCATATTTCACATCTGTAATAATATTATACAATATGTAAACATATTATGTGAAATGTATTGGAGTTGTCATAAAGAATAGAGCGTATTGTAGTACTGCAGTGCTTTATCAATGTGTTTATGCGTTGGGCTAACGCAAACAATAACTGACTGGGTCATCTGACCAATCACCGTTATTAGCGTCACGTAAAGGAGGGGTTTGGACAAATGAGTCGTTAAACGAATCATTAGTGAGTCGGTGAGCAAATCAGGTAAAAATAAATGCATATTATAAGACAACAAAAGTGTTTTTTTGTCATTGCATGCATGCAAAACGTCTCAGGTTACTATTGTAACCATAGTTCCCTGAGAACAGGGAACGAGACGATGCGTCATTCCTGACACTATGGGAACGCCCCTTGCGTGAATGCGTCTGAAGCATCTATGCCAACTAGTCCAATGGGAATGAGAGAATGAGCGTCACAGGCGGGTGACGTCATAAACCAGGAAAGGATAAGAGCACTTCCGCTGCTCGCCGGCATTTAGCTTCGACAGTGCCGAAGCAAGCCGATAGCAGGAACGCAGGAAGTATGGCAGGGGGACGCATCGTCTCGTTCCCTGTTCTCAGGGAACTATGGTTACAATAGTAACCTGAGACGTTCCCTTATCGAAAAGGGAACTTCGAGATGCGTCATTCCTGACACTATGGGAACGAGAATACCCAAAGCGCCATAGTTACAAGTACCTGAGTGTCAGTCTGTTGATCTAAGCACTCAGCACCTGAGAACCTGGGGCAGCATCCAGGTCCAAACTGTAAAATCTCACGAATGTGAGCGGAGAGGACCAGCCCGCCGCATCACAAACATCTTGAAGAGATACCCCCTGCAATAAGGCTTTAGAAGCCGCCATACTCCTGGTCGAGTGAGCTCGGACCAACAAAGGACAGGGCTGGCCCGAGTACTCGTATGCAAGTGAAATAGCCTCGACTATCCACTTACTGACTGCCTGTTTAGAGGCAGGAAGACCTTTCTTGGGTGATCCAAAGCAAATCAGTAACTGGTCGGACCTCCTGATTGAGGAAGTCCGCCGTACATAAGTGTCCAGTGCTCGCACTGGACACAACAGGTGCAGTCTTTCCTGGTCCGCAGTTGCAAAAGGAGGAGGACAGAAAGCCTGCAGCACAATAGGCCTCGGAGTCAAGGTTGGAACCTTAGGGACGTATCCCTGTTTTGGATATAGGAACGCCTTGACCATCCCCGGTGCAAATTCAAGGCAGGTGGGGGAGACCGAAAGAGCCTGAAGGTCACCAACTCTCTTTAGGGACGAAATAGCTAGCAGAAAGATAGTCTTGAAAGTAAGGAACTTTTCTGAGACCGAATCTAAGGGCTCGAATGGGGCCCTAGACAGGCCTTCTAGAACTATAGTCAAATCCCAAGCTGGCACCTTAGTGCGAGTTGCAGGCCTCAGCCTCAAAGTGCCACGAAGGAAACGTGTAATCAGGGGGTCTCGACCCAAAGATATACCTCCCACCATGGTATGGTAAGCCGCAATGGCTGCCACGTAAACTTTTAGTGTGGAAGGACATAGACCTGACACAAAGCGCTCATGCAGGAACTCGATTACTGTGTTGACAGAACAGTTAACCGGATCCCAATGATGTCGGTGACACCATAAGGAGAAAACTCTCCATTTAAGCGCATACAGTTTCCTGGTAGCCGGAGCTCTGGAGCTTAGGATGGTCTCAACAGCCTCAGCTGAAAGACCACTATCTACAAGTTGGGCCCCCTCGGAGGCCAAACCCAAAGATTCCATATCTCTGGTCGAGGGTGAAATATTGTGCCCCCGGCCTGAGACAGAAGGTCCCTCCTTATCGGGATCTCCAATGGAGGTCTGTCTAGCAGAAGGATCAGGTCCGCAAACCAGATCCGACTTGGCCAGCGTGGTGCTACTAACAGTAGGCTTACTCCACACCGACGGACCCGCTCCAGAACTCCTGGGAGCAGAGCAACAGGGGGAAAGGCGTACAGACGTAGCCTCGGCCACGTCTGCACCATGGCATCCAGCCCCAGGGGGGCTGGGTGAGTAAGGGAATACCAGAGGGGACAGTGCGTCGTGTTGTGAGACGCGAACAGGTCCACCTCTGCTCTGCCATATGCCTCCCAGATTTTCTCCACCGCCTCGGGGTGGAGTCTCCAGTCCCCTGGCCTCAGCTCCTGCCTCGACAGGACGTCTGCTCTTATATTCTGGTCCCCAGGAATATACACTGCCCTCAGAGAGAGTACCTTCCCCAGAGACCACAGGAGGATCTGGTGCGCCAGTTTGCAAAGCGGACGCGACCTCAGACCCCCCTGATGGTTCAGATAAGAGACCACAGATGTGTTGTCTGTTCGGACGAGCACATGATGGCCTCTTAGGTCCGGAAGGAAATGTCTCAACGCATTGAAGACGGCCATCATCTCCAGGCAATTTATGTGCCACGAAAGATGATGGCTTTTCCACAGACCCTGAACCGAGCGGCCTTCCATTACCGCTCCCCAGCCGGTGAGGGAAGCATCTGTCGAGATCACTACTCGATGGCAAAGAGCTCCCCACACTGGGCCCTGGGTTAAGAACCAGAATTTACATATAACTAGGGCACGAAAGCATCGCCGCGTGCCTTGATATGCAAAGTGGGTTTCCCCTCGGGGAGAACCTTCTGGTCCTGAGCCAGCACTGTAAAGGTCTCATGTACAGCATGCCAAAAGGAATTCCGTTGGACGCTGCTGCCAATAGACCCAACAGTCTCTAGAACTGTTTTACAGTGCGTAACTGGCCTAGCCTCAGCTCTTCTGTGGCTGTTAGGATACTAAATCCCATACCACACCAAGGAAAGTGGTTCTCTGTACTGGAGAAAGTACACTCTTCTTGGCATTGAGCCTCAACCCCACATCTTTATATGAGCGAGAAAGACACCTCGGTGCCGAACCGCCAACTGCTCTGATTCCGCTAGAATCAGCCAGTCGATATAATTCAGAATGCGTATGCCCTGAAGCCTGAGAGGGGCTAAAGCTGCATCCATGCATTTCGTGAACGTGCGGGGGTGACAAAGCTAGGCCGAACGGAAGAACCCGATATTGGTATTCTTTGCCCCTGAAAGAAAACCTCAGGAACTTCCTGTGCTGAGGGAGGATGGAGATATGGAAGTATGCATCCTTTAGATCTATCGTGACGAAGCAGTCCTCGGATCTGATTTGGGTCACGATCTGTTTGAGGGTCAGCTAACTTGAACTTTAGTTCCTGAACTGACCGAATTAACAGGCGAAGATCTAAAAAGGGACGCAACCCTCCATCCTTTTTTGGAACAATGAAATAATGGCTGTAAAAACCAGACACTCTGACGGGTGAGTACACCTGTTCTATAGCTTCTTTGCTAACAGGGCCTTTACTTCTTGTCCCATTACCAGAGCCTGCTCGGGATGCACCACTGTGGGCAGCACCCCGCTGTAATGAGGAGGACGAGAGCCAAACTGGATTCTGTATCCCTTCTCTACAAACTGCAGGACCCAATGAGAAATATTCGGCAGAAGCATCCACGCTGCCAGAAAATTTACTAAGGGAACCAGCCCCTCGAGGCTGGTCTCTGGTGTTACTGAGGGAGCCAAATCTGGAGCCTGAAACATAATGGCAGGAACTACCTGACCTGACTACTCAAAAGCCCCCCTCAGAGGGCGCGAAACCAATGCTGTGCCGCAGCATAGCATCAGCGACTCGCTGGAGACCGCTGCGCCCTGAAGCACCGGGGGTGGCAGGGTTGGCAGGAGGTCTCGTGAGGACCCCGAAATGGAACGGGCACCGTGTAATGAGGTGTACACCACTCTACTTTGGTCGGGGCTGTCCTCACAGGCCTGACGCCTAAACGTCAAGACCCTTGAACCGAAATTTTCTTCGCCTGAAGAACGGTCCTCAGATCCGGCTTAGGCTTAGACGACTTCGGTTGAGAGGGTTGCGTCTGTCTCCAGTATCTACATGGAGGAACACGAGACGCAGCACTCTCTTTCTGTGCACATAATATGATGAACTCGACGGCTGGGGCTGCTCACGCCCAGCAGCCCCAGGGGGGCTGGACACAGCGAGGGAGAAACCTTATTATATATATATTTTTATATATATATCTTGTATCACCTAACAACGACCGCATGGAATGCGTCGCCGAAGAGACCCGAAGGCTCAAATTTCGCTATGTCCAGAACCCCAGCAGATCGGCCTGATAAGCCTGGAGCATTATAACATAGATTTCTATAAACATTCTCCAGCTGACCTGCTGCCGTATAAGCTTTACCCATAAAACCAAGTAGTTCTGCTTAAACCTACGCGCTGCCTCGGCAAACGCGAGATCCCAGCCACAGAATCTTATTTTTGCAAAATACACTCGAAATCTAAGCGGTGCCTCGGCAAACGCGAGATCCGAGCTAGATTCTGATTGCAACATTAAACCTACACGCTGCCTCGGCAAACGCGAGATTCTTTAGTATAGGCTTATGAGCAAAGCAGAGGCTTAAATGATGATACTAGACCAGGTGAAAAAATAGCATTTTCCTATTTTTATTTCTGTTCAGCCTGGGGCATCATATCATAACCGTAATCTTTCAACCCTCTAACCTTGAATAAATATTTAACACGAGGGCTGAAAGTAGTGATAAATACGGTTTATTCCACAATTTAAATATTCAGTTTTAGTGTAAAATCAGGGAAAAAAGGGAAGCCTCGTGGTGGAGATAACGTGATAGATATAACGCTCGTCAAGCTTTTTGGACGAGCGTCCCTTTTCTCAGCTGGCAATAAAATATTTAATTTACTAACAGCACGGGACAAAACCTCCACCAGTTCATCATATACTGGGAAAATAGATGGCGAATCTAATTCAACAGTGTGTGTGCTTACTTTCACTTTTAATATTCTCAACACAAACCTCCTCGGAGGAAGAATATGAAGGAAAAAGGGCTCTCTCTCCCCGAGCGGAAGAAACCGCAGAGCGTGCTTCCAACACCGGGGAGATAGAGCTGGATCTTCCGGGTAAGGAAGGAAAAAAGGCCCGCAGACCAGTTTCAAACCCCTCCAAAAGATCCTTCTGCGATCCCCAGGAATGCATTCCCCACGCTGCCTCGGCCCCATAACGTTTCATACAATATTGCAACAGACAACAATAAATAGACAGAGACAGTTTGACACAGATCGCTTGCTGAGGCACAGAAGCTAAATGCCGGCGAGCAGCGGAAGTGCTCTTATCCTTTCCTGGTTCATGACGTCACCCGCCCGTGACGCTCATTCTCTCATTCCCATTGGACTAGTTGGCATAGATGCTTCAGACTCATTAACGCAAGGGGCGTTCCCATAGTGTCAGGAATGACGCATCTCGAAGTTCCCTTTTCGATAAGGGAACTGTTGTTGGGGACTTCCAGAACAATATTAGAAAGATTTTAAATGCCATAATAGTGTAGCGAACCTACATAATAATAATATACATAAAATGTATTTAAGGGGGCCGGAAGGCCAATTTAGCTCAAAGGGAATGATTCATCGATTTGCAATGAATCATTGACCGAATCACTATGGAACCGAGCAAATGACTCGTTTAGAGTTCATTTGAACGGGCCGTAATTTTAACCTTGGCAACAGATATTTATCCAATCTATAGTGAAACACTATGTATTTGCAAGGTAACTTTAGATCGACAGTACAAGACATTAAATGTGTAAGCACAACACAAGACAAATATCTTTTCAAATATAAACAAGACTTTATTGATTATTCTAAACACATAAAACTAAGGTCTAAACACAATCACACACACACATTCATACGAGGCGCAGAGGAAGAGAGAGAAAGAGAGAGAAAGAGTGAGTTTTCAGAGTGAGATGCACTTTGCAAGACATAAACCTGAACGAACCACCAAGCATTAATTTAAACCTTCGTTTCTTAGACAGGTTATTCAATTTAAATAAAAAAAAACACCAGTTCAGCTAGAGTCTGGAGGTTACATGCTTGTCCTTTGCGTTGCTTAGGCCAGGGAATTCCCTATTTGAGGTGCTTCGTCAGAGGGGTTTCCCGGCTGGGTCCGCGTGGCTGGTTGTCTTTGTCTGTATGGAAGTTGGACGGCCAGTCACGTGGTGTGTTGGCGCGGATGAATGAAAGTCTTTGAAGTTGGAAGCGGGTTTTGCAGCCGAAACGTTAAACGCAACTTTGCAGCAAAACTTAACTTAGAACCGAGACTTTTACGAAAAAGAAAATAAAGGAAGAAAGGAAAGTAAGACGAGTAAGGTGGCTTGAATGAGCTGTTTTAACCCCGATCTTGATGGGTTATTTGTCTGCAGGTCTAAAGTTGGTCTGGTCGATGTAGGAGCGTACGAACATGAACACTCTCTGGCTGTTTGTTCAATAGAGAGAGGCACAACTTAATTTACCACAGAACCGACTCAAAACCGAACTGAACCGAACCGAAAACTTAACTGCTCTCTGAACTGAACTGAACTGCTTTGTTCGGGTCTTTAACTTAAAGTTAGTCCAACCTCTTTTGGAGAATTCTAACCAATGAGACAATGGCATCATTTTAGGAGGTGGACTTGGTTTCTTCTTATCGTAAATCAGGCATTATCTATGATCTGCTTGCTCTCCAACACTAGCAGAGAACAAGAGACCACAGTTTAACATTACAGATTATTATAATCATACAAAGCATTTTACACAGATTTCACTCAAGCCATCTTAAGAATTAAGAATATATGATCTTACTGATATCAAACAAGACACACTTTCATTCATCCATCTAAAGTAACAACATTTGCATGACTTGTATGCTATCTAGTATAATAGACACATACATAGCTACAATATAGGATTAGGTAGTGGAACAATGTTTGATTATAAGTTCGTCAAGAATTGTTCTGGGATGAGTTTATGCATTTTTATATGAGAAGTCTCTTGTCTCTGTGGGTTTTAAGAGGTCTCAACAATGAGGTCATTCAAAAGTTTTCAAGCAGAGGGAAGTCTGTTTTACATCTCGGTGTCATGTTCAGCAGTGGTAATGCTGAGGGAGGTCAAAGGTGGTCAGTCTTGGTCCCTGCGGGGCCATAAAATCCTTTCTGAGGGGTTCTTTTATGGCTATTTGGAGCCAGTTTTGTGACGTTGGAATGTGTTCAGATCTGGATTGCTGAATCACATTTGAATGAATCCCATGAGAGATTAGAAAGATTAATTTGTGTTTGGTTCATCCTAAAATTTTCTACAATAGGTACCCTTTAATATCTGATAACTCTTTATTGTGATGGTCCTCCAATAGACAGTCTACTGACTATAAGTAACTATGCAACTACATGTCAACTTATTTTAACCCTAACCCTACCAGTCTACTAATACTCTACTAACACTCTAATGAGAGTAAGTAGACATGTAGGTGCAATGTTACTTATAGTCAACAGAATGTTTTAAAGGGACCATCAAAATAAAGTGAAACCGAACGTTTTTCAAAATATCCCCTGGGGTCAATGTGTCAGCGTGACAGAAGTTTGATGCTGCTGTCCTGTGAGAACAAGCAACAGTCGGCATTTTTCCTCCTCCCGAGTGCCTCATCTTCTTAATCTCCTCACGTAAATGGTTCGATTTCAATGGCTTACGTTTCTTACCCACCGCAGAAACACACAGGTTTATCAATGCCATTAAAATTATTAATTTTTTTGTTTGTTTGTTGATCGAAAAGTACAAAATAGATAAGAAAAACTAGGAAGCCGGGTGTATTTAAAGCGCTTCCATTACTGTTTACATTGCGTGGAATGGTGTGTTGTGATTGGTTGAGCGGATGTATCGCATTCTGCAGAGAAGGGAGACTGGCGTTTGTCGCGGTTTGGAAAGAAAGGGAGAAAACATGACATAATAACACGGCGGATATCGCATTTTACTTAAAATTAAACATTGACTTTTCAATACCGACCAGATAAAATACCGACCAGATAAAATACTGATTTGTGCAGTAACAAAATTTTTTTTAAATGGCGTTTATCGCGTTTTGGAACCAAACTCTTCATATGTTCATTTGTTTTTTTGCCTTATGTGTAATATATATGAAAAAACATTTTAAATGAAAATGCAGACACTTTTAGGAAAAGTCAGGTACCAGCAGGATTTTATTTATTTATTTTTTCAACAAAGTTATTGCAGATATAAAATTCAAAACTGTCAAAATGACCGTCATGACCGTTCTAGTGTTAAAGTTTAAAAAGTTAATAATAACTTTATATTACTTAGTTACATAAAAACCAGACTTACACACCATCACACACGTCACACACAACAACACACACACACCACACACACACACACACACACAGTTCCATTGCAGGTTATGGAAGTCCTCTCTCGGATAGTTAGACATCGGTCAGAGTTGCAGGTCCCCTCTCGGCATGTTTACAGTTTTTCTCAGTCGCTTTGGTGCATTTCTCACATCACTATTTACATTTGCACAACAGTTAGTTCAACCTCCACAACATTTAGTCATTTGTGCACATCATAGTAGCAGTTTCTCATTCCTCCCAACAAATTGCAAATGCTTTTGGACATGCATCAATTGCTTTCATACAACTCTCTGCTGTTCTATAACATTATCATTTGCTTATGCCATGTCAGTCAAAATGTAACTATTCTTGTTTATGCTGAATAGTCATTCCATATAAAACTAATAGTCCTCATTTCATTGTTTGAGTCATCACATACAAAAATGTTGAACTAGTTGTCAAAATCTGTCAAATAATTTTTTTTTTTTTATCTTTTTTTTCATGAAAATGTCTCCTACTGAAATTGAACAATTTCTCTCAGGTGAACTTATGTGTCCAGACAGAGAGGAGCGTCTGGATGTGCATGAATGATTACAGTACTATGTATGTTGTATGTTCAGTTCCAATATGTACTGCAATATTGTTTACAGTTGTGCACAGCTCTACCCAAAGGGAGTGTATTTGTTGTAAATAAGGGTGTATTTTTTCCTTTTGCACAATGCTGTGAACAAATTAGAATTGCAAAGAGCATATGCAGTAAAAAATGTGAAACATACACATTCAGTGTCTTGTACTCAGTTACCGTATAAATACAGCAATGTGTAACTTTACTGTAATTTTACAGTTTTTCTCAGTCGCTTTGGTGCATTTCTCACATCACTATTTACATTTGCACAACAGTTAATGCAGTTCTCAAAACAATTAGTTCAAACTGCAAAACCTAGTTGATAACCTGCAAAAGCGTGTCACTTGCTCAAAATGGATAGTTCATTCCTCAAAGGCAAGTTTTCATGTCAGTGAAAGTGTCAGTGTCGTCAATATGAAAAGTCCTGACACCATTGTTTATGAACAAGATAGTCAAATGGCTTTGTCATGTTTTCATTATGACAGTTTACTCTATAAATGTTTTCCAATGCAAAAAAGTCAGATCTTGGTGACACTACCTGAAAATGCTCAAGACAGCACTATATACTATTTGCTATATACTATTCTATTAAAATTACAGTAAAGTTACACATTGCTGTATTTAGTGAGGTAACTGAGTACAAGACACTGAATGTGTATGTTTCACATTTTTACTGCATATGCTCTTTGCAATTCTAATTTGTCCGCAGCATTGTGCAAAAGGAAAAAATACACCCTTATTTACAACAAACATACACTCCCTTTGGGTAGAGCTGTGCACAACTGTAAACAATATTGCAGTACATATTGGAACTGAACATACAACATACATAGTACTGTAATCATTCATGCACATCCAGACGTTCCTCTCTGTCTGGCCACATAAGTTCACCTGAGAGAAATTGTTCAATTTACAGTAGGAGACATTTTCATGAAAAAAAAAAGATAAAAAAAATTTCTTTGACAGATTTTGACAACTAGTTCAACATTTTTGTATGTGATGACTCAAACAATGAAATGAGGACTATTAGTTTTATATGAAATGACTACTCAGCATAAACAAGAATAGTTCATTTTGACTGACATGACATAAGCACATGATAATGTTATAGAACAGCAGAGAGTTGTATGAAAGCAATTGATGCATGTCCAAAAGCATTTGCAATTTGTTGGAAGGAATGAGAAACTGCTACTATGATGTGCACAAATGATTAAATGTTGTGGAGGTTGAACTAACTGTTGTGCAAATGTAAATAGTGATGTGAGAAATGCACCAAAGCGACTGAGAAAAACTGTAATAGTATATAGCAAATAGTATATAGTGCTGTCTTGAGCATTTTCAGGTAGTGTCACCAAGATCTGACTTTTTTGCATTGGAAAACATTTATAGAGTAAACTGACATAATGAAAACATGACAAAGCCATTTGACTATCTTGTTCATAAACAATGGTGTCAGGACTTTTCATATTGACGACACTGACACTTTCATTGACATGAAAACTTGCTTTTGAGAAATGAACTATCCATTTTGAGCAAGTGACACGCTTTTGCAGGTTATCAACTAGGTTTTGCAGTTTGAACTAATTGTTTTGAGAACTGCATTACAGTTTTTCTCAATTGTTTACACACAAATTCTGGTACTTGAGACACAATGACCACAATATGTAACTCATTCACCAACCCCCTGAACCAATTCTCCTAAACTACAAGCACAATTCCTGTTTTACACTCAAATTGCAGTTCTAAAACACGTTTTTCAAAACACTACACACAATTCTCTGCATTTGGCACAATTTTCATGCACAAAATCTCTTGTTTTCACAAGGAACACACTGCCATTCAGATCTGCACACTGACTCGTCACGTGGGCAAACACATTTTTCACCCCGGGTTTTACAATTAGCAAAAAGGCTTTAGCATAAAAAAACCCAAGCAGGGAAAAGGAAAAATGCAGCATAGTTTTTTATTTTTTTTTTTTTTACTGTAACTGTACAGACATATTTTGTCCTGTTGTTTTGTAAAAAGAGAGCCAAAAAGGGGGGAAAAAAGGCAAATTTTTTTTTTTTTGTGGTTTGGTTTTTTTGGGGGTTGAAAACAAAAAAATGTGCGAAACTTTTCCATTGGGTTTTTTTGGGAAAAAAAAAAATTATTTGTTGGGGTTTTGGGGATAAAAACCTATTTTTCAAATATTTTAAACACACTTTTGTTTGTACGTCTGTAGTAAGGGTAAAACTTTTATTGAATGGAAAACACTTTTTCCCTTTTTTTTTAATGACTTTAGGCCCTTTTTTTTTCAGTGTTTTACATTGAGCCCCATCGTGTTCAATGGTTCTTAAAAAATGTTTTTAAAATTTTATGGTTTTTTGGTTTCCTTTTTAAAAAAAAAATACCCCTTTTTTAAAAAGGGAAAAAACATTTTTTTGAATGTAAAAATTTTTATTTTGAGGAGGAAATTTAGGA